>CAKNYM010046235.1:23525-39735 GCA_932195095.1 Andricus curvator
AGATTGACCACTTTCCGCACTTCTTGAAAATTGACAACTTTCCGCATTGCTCGTTAATCGTCCATTTTCCGCATTCTTAAAACTTGACCACTTTCCTTACTACTTAAAAATTGACCACTTTCCACACTGGTTGCAAATTGACAACTTTCCGCATTGCTTGTGAATCGTCCACTTTCCGGATTCTAAAAAATTGACTACTTTCGGTACTACTCAAAAATAGACCACTTTCCGCATTGCTTGAGAATCTGTCACTTTCCGCACTACTTAAAAATTGACCTTTTTTCGCTCTTCATAAAAGATAACCACTTTCCGCATTGCAGAAAGGTAATTTAAACAGCTTCAATTTAAAAAAATTGAATGTTTTTTGAATAACGATTAACGATATTAGGAGAGAGGCCATATACCCTAAAATAGAAACTGCGAAATTTAAATTTTGTTTCTTCAGAATTATCGTGACGACTCGATTGAACATCTGACAGGGAATAAAACACTTTTTTAATGGAGAAACTCTCTTGCCGAAAAAGGTAAATTTTTTCGCTCTTTTCGAATACCATCTGTTACCACCTGTAAAATGTGGTGATACTTCAGATAAGCTCGCTCATAAATAAAGATTTATTTGTTTTCGTTAATATTTATTCTTCCTCAAATTGTAAAACTCTCCCATATGGCTACCAGAAAAGTCAATTTTGCAAACAAATACTTAAAAATATAACCAAATAGTTGAATTTTTAACCAAAAAAGATAATTTTTAAACCAAAAATCGTATAGTTGCATATTTAGTTGAAAAAATTAATTTCTGATCCAAAAGAGAAATTTTCAATTAAAATTCGAATATTTCAATTTTTAACTAAAAAAATCAATTTTCAACGAAAAAAAGAACTCTAGCACAAAATAGTAAAACCCTCAAACATAACCAATTGATTTTTATCAGTTTTATTTGCACAAAATAGTGGAACTTTTAACAAAGTAGTTTAAATTTTAACCAAGTAGTTAAATTTTTAACTAAAAAAATATACATTTTTAATTAAAAAGTTTAATTTTCAACTACCAAAAAATTTTAATTTTCAGTAAAAAAAAGTTAAATTAAACCAAAAATTAGGAATAATAGTTTAAATAAACATTGAAGTTTATTTTTATTACTTTCAAAATATTTGGTTTAACAATTGACCACTTTCCGCACTACTTGAAAATTGGCCGCAGTGGTTAAAAATTGGCTACTTTCCTCCTTGCTTCAAAATCAGCCGCTTTCCGCACTGCTTGAAAATTTGCCACTTTCCGCACTACTCAAAAATACACCACTTTTTGCATTATTTGATAATTGACAACTTTCCGCACCACTTTGAAATTGACCACTTTCCGCATTGCTTAGACATCGACCACTTTCCACACTACTCAAATATTGGACACTTTTCGCACTTTCTAAAGTTTATTTCTTTCCGCACTACTTAAAAATTCACCACATTCCGCATTGCTTAAGAATCGGCCACTTTCCGCACTACCTAAATATTGACTACTTTCCGCATTGCTTCAGAATCGGCCACATTCCGCATTACTTAAAAAGTGTCCACTTTCCGCACTACTGAAAAATAGACCATTTCCCTCATTGCTTGAAATAGATCACTTGCCGCATTGCTTCAGAATCGGCCACTTTCTGCATTACTTAAAAATTGACCACTTTCCGCACTACTTGAAAAATGATAACTTTCCACATTGCTTAAGAATCGGCCACTTTCTGCACTACTTTAAAATTGACTGCTTTCCATACTTCTTAAGAATCGAATCCTCTCTGCATTGCTCGCGAATCAGCCACTTTGCGCTCTACTTAAAAATTGAACCTTTTTCGCGTTGCCTAAAAATTGACCCCTTTTCGCATTGCTCAAAAATTGGCTGCTTCCCGCACTACTTGAAAATTGGCCACTTTCCAGATCGCTTTAGAATCTGCCACTTTCCGCACTACACAAATAGAGACTACTTTCTGCATTGTTCCAGAATCGGTCACTTTCCGCACTACTTGAAAATTGACCTTTTTCCGTACGGCTTACAAATCGGCCACTTTACGCACTACTTAAAAATTGATTACTTTCCGTACCACTTACAAATGGACCTTTATCTGCATTGCTCAAGAATCGGTCACTTTCCGCATTTCTTAAGAATCTGTCACTTTCTGCATTACTTCAAAAGTGGGCTTATAAATAGACCACTTTAAGCACTTCTTAAAAATTGACTACTTTCTGCACGACTTAAAAAATGATAACTTTTTGCGTTGCATAAGAATCAGCCACTTTTCGCAATACTTAAAAATAGACAAAAAAGACAACTTTCCGCTATTTTTAAAAATTGACCACTTTTCGCATTCTTCTAAATTGACTACTTGCCGCACTACTTAAAAATTGACCACTTCCCGCATTGGTCAGGAATCGACCACTTTCCGCACTACTTAAAAATTGACTTTTCTCCGCTTTTCTTAAAAATGAACCACTTATTAAAAATTGACCACTTTCCGCACGACTGAAAAAGTGATAACTTTTCGCATTGCATAAGAATCAATCACTTTCTGCACTACTTCAAAATTGACCACTTTTCGCATTGCTTGAATATTGGACACTTTCCACACTACTTAAAAATTGATCACTTTTCGTATTGCTTAATGGTTGGCCACTTTTCACACTACTTAACAATTGATCACTTTCCGCACTACTTAAAAATTGACCACTTGCCGCATTGCTTGAAAATTAAACACTTTCCGCATTGCTTCAAAATTGGCCACTTTACACACTACTTGAAAATTAGCCACATTGCAAATTGCTTGAGAATAGGCCACTTTCCGCACCTCACAAAAATTGCCTACTTTCTAAATTGTTTAATAATTTGCATCTTTCCGCACTACTTAAAAATTGATCACTTTCCGTGTTGCTTAATGATTGGCCACTTTTCACGCTACTTAACAATTGACCACTTTCCGCACTTTTTAAAAAAATTCCACTTTCCGCATTGCTTAAGAATCGGCCACTTTACGCACTTCCTAAAAATTGATATTTTCCACACGACCTAAGAAATTATAACTTTTCGCGTTGCATAAGAATCAGCCACATTCCGCACTATTTAAAAATTGACCAGTTTTCGCATTGCTCGACTATTGGACACTTTCCGCAATACTTAAAAATTGACCACATTTCGCATTGCTTGAAAATTGACCACTTTCCGCATTGCTTGAAAATTAGCAACTTTCCGCACTACTTGAAAATTAACCACTTTCCACATTGCTTCAGAATCGGCCACTTTCCGCACTACACGAAAATTGCCTACTTTATAAATTGTTTAATAATTGTCCACTTTCCGCACTACTTAAAAATTGACCTTTTTCCGCTGGGCTTAAGAATCGGTCACTTTCCGCGCTACTTACAAATTGACTACTTTGCGCATTGCCTTTGAATTGGCTACCATCCATGCGTCAAAACTAAAAAATGTCTTGCATGTCAATTTTTTAAATAATTTTTTTCTTCTAGAAGGGTTTTGAAATTTATGGATGCATTTCATTTACGGTTGTCATTGGCCCCAAAGCCCCACTTTGGTGCAAAGCACGTAACAAATGATGCCACATGCTCACATCTTGACTCGACCGAAACTTGAGGGGTAATTTTAACACGAGCTAATAGAAGAGCCCCCGTTTACGTCCGCAATTCGTACAGTTGGCATGAAAAAGAGGGGCTAACTGTCGCTCGGGGACCATTTTCAACTCACGAATCTAGTGGTCCCGCTTACTTAACTCCTAATAGCACCTTATGCCACTTGAGGCCTGGGGCTATTTAACAAAATGCTTCATTTGCCACTCTTTCATCAGAGACCCTCGAATTTATTTTCACCTTAAAACTTTTTCTAAATCAAAAATAAAAAATAAAAAAATATCTTTTAAATCATAATTATTAACAAATAATATGATGTTAATCTTTTTTGTCTACATGGTCTAAAATCAATATTTTTTTAATTTTGATTAATAATTTCATAAGTTCTGAAAAAATCTCTCTAGCTCCGCTGGGGTTCGAACTTCAGGTTTGGAGTTCGAATCCCAGCGGAGCTAGAGAGATTTGTTTCTGATTAAAAATTAATTTTTCCAAATGAGAATTTAACTGTTTGATTTTTAGTTTAAAAAATTATCTTTTTCAGTAGAAAATTCCAATATACGGTTGCAAATTCATTTTTCTTGTTGTTAATAATTCATCTTTTCAGTTGAAAATTGAACTATTTTGTTGAAAATTCGTTTTGATAGCTAAATAAGTTTTCATAACTGAAAATTGAACTATTCCATTTTTGGTTGAATCTTTGTCTTTTTTCGGTGAAGATTCAACTTTTTTGTGGAAAATTCACATATTTTGTTTTATATTTTACCTCATGCTTAATTATTTAACTATTTGGTAAAAAATTCCTCATTTTAGTCAAAAATGTATTTTTATCTAAAAATGTAACTATTCTATTTTTGGTAACAAATTAATGTTTTTAGTTGAAAATTGAACTATTTAACTATTAAAAATTCGTTTCTCTCTAGTTCTGCTGGGATTCGAACTCCAGACCTGGAGTTCAAATCCCAGCGCAGCTAGAGAGATTTTTTTCACAACTTATAAAATTAATAATCAATATTAAACAAATATTGATTTTAGACCATGTGGACAAAAAACATTAACATCATGTTATTTACTATATTTCGCTGGTCAAAAACCATAACAACAATTAATATAATAATTATTCATTATTGAATCCTAACATTTCCAGTAAAAATATTACACTTTCAATAAAATAGATACATTTTCAACAAAATAGTTCAATTTGCAACTAAAAATGACCGGAAATGGAATAGTTACATTCTCAGTTAAAAAATAATAAATAAATTTTCGTCCAAAATTTTGAAATTTTCAAGCAAAGAAAATACTTTTTAACGAAGATGAATGTTTAAAGCAATAGTTGAATAATTAATCATGAAGTAAAAAAAAGTGAACGGATTTGCCACAAAATAGTGGAATTTTCTACTGAAAAAGCCAAAGTTTTTGACTAAAAATGGAATATTTAAATTCTCATTTAAAAAAAATTAATTTTCAACAAGAAAAAAACTACATATTTTCGAAAAAATAGTTGAACTTTCAACGAAAAAAAAATTTTTCAACAGAGAACATGAATATTCTGTTACAAAAGTTGATTATTTAACCAAATTCATGAATTTTCAACCGCAAATACTAATTTATAAACAAAAATGGAATATTTACATTCTTAGTTGAAAAAATAAATTTTCAACTGAAAAAAATTAAATTGTTACAAAATTGTGAAAGTGAGCAAAAAAATTATTCTCCAACTAAAATGATTAATCTTTAACCAAAACAATGAATTATTGACCAAAAAGTTGAATAATTAAATTTTTTAGTAACAAAAATTACTTTTCGACCAAAAAAGAAACGAATTTTTAATATTTAAAGACAAAAAATTTCAACCAAAAATGGAATAGTTGAATTTTCAGTTATGAAAAATTATTTTGCTATCAAAACGAATTTTCAACGAAATAGTTCAATTTTCAACTGAGAAGATGAATTATTAACAACAACAAAAATTAATTTGCAACCGAATATTGGAATTTTCTACTGAAAAAGATAATTTTTTTAATTAAACATCAAACATTTAAATTCTCGTTTAAAAAAATGAATTCTTAATCAGAAATTTTTTTCAAAAAATCGTTAAATTTTCAACAGAGAAAAAAGAATTTTTCAAAAAGTCGAATTTTCAACCAAATACATGCATTCTGATCTATAAAAAAAGTAATTTGGACCAAAAATGGAACAATTTCATTCTAGTTAAAAAAATAAATTTTCAACCCAAAAAACGAATTTTAAACCATGTTCTTAAACTTTTAAACCAAGAAATTAATTTTCAACTAAAACAAAACAAAATACAAAAATTTTTCACGATATATTTGAATCTTCAACGAGCAAAGATGAAGATTTGACCAAAGATGGAATAGTTGAATTTTCAGTTATAAAAATTAATTGTCAACCAAAAAGCAAATGAATTTATAACAAAATTATTAAATTTTCAACAATAAAAAAGAAAATTATAACCCCAAAAAAATGAATTTGCAACCAAATTTTGCAACAAATAGTTGAATTTTTCACTAAAAAAGATAAATTTTCAATTAAGAATGGAACATTGGAATTCTCATGAAAAAAAAATTAATTTTCTTTGTTAAAAATTCATTTTGTTTGGTTTGAAAATTTAAATATTTTGTTCAAAATTCGTTTTATTTTGGGTTGAAACATTTTTTTTTAGTTGAAAATTAATTTTTTTGAATAAAAATGTAATTATTCTATTTTCAGTTAAAAATGTATCTTTTAGTCGATAATTCAACTATTTGGTTGAAAATTCATTTTTTGGTTGAAAATTTATCTTTTTGGGAAAAAACTAATCTTCTTTGGTTGAAAATTCATCTTTTTTAAAAAATTTATTTGTTTTTTGTTGGAAAATTCAGTTATTTTACTGCAAATTTATTATTTTTTGGTTAAAAATAAACTACAAATTTAATTATTCTATTCTTGCTTGAAAATTCATCTTTTTTCGATGCAAATTCATTTTTTTTTTTTTTTTTTTTGAAGATTCATCATTTTAATTGAAAATTACTTTCTTTAGATGAAAATTAATTTCTTTCACTGAAAATTTAATTATTTAATTTCTAGTTAAACATGTATGTTCCTTAGTTTGGAAATGAACAATTTGGTTTAGAATTAATTTTTGTGTTGAAAATTCATCTTTTCGGTTGAAGGTTTATTTTTTTGGTTGACAATTTTTACTATTTATTGAAAACTCGTCTTTTTTGTAAAAAATTATTTTTAACCAAATTGAATCCTTTAGCTGTACGGAAAGTTTCTAATTCTTAAGCAGTGCAAAAAGTAACAAATTTTCAAGTAGTGTGGAATGTGGGCAATTATTAAACAGTGTGGAAAATGACCAATTTTTGGTAGTGCGGAATGTGGTCAATTCTTGAGCAGTGCGAAAAGCAGTCAAGTTTTAATTAGTGCGTAAATTGTCCAATTCTTCAGCAGTACGGAAAGTGGCTAATTCATAAGCAGTGCGGAAGGTAACATTTTTTTCAGTAGTGCGTAGAGTGACAAAATTTCTATTTGTGCGCAAAATGGCTAATTCTTGTGCAGTGGAAACAGAGGACAATTACCAAGTAGTGCGGAAAGTGGCAAATCCTTTAGCAGTACGGAAAGTGTCTTATTCTCAAGCAGTGCCAAAGGTGACAAATTTTCATGCCAATCCTGAAGGAATGCGATAAGTGACAATTTTTTATTAGTGCGCAAAGTGAAAAAATATCAAGTATTCAAAAAGCGGCTAATCTTTAAGCTGTGCGAGGGATAGCCAATTCTTAAATAGTATAGAATGTGAAACAAATTTTATTAGGACGGAAATTGGCCAATTCTGAAGTAGTCTGGAAAGTGATCATATTTCATATAGTGCGTGAAGTGGCAAATTTTCAACTATTTTAGAAAGCAGTCAATCTTCAAACAGTGCGGTAGGTGGCCGATTCATAATCAGTGCGGAAAATAGGAAATTTTCACGAAGTGCGCGAAGTGGCCAAATTTCGAGTATTTCAGAAAGCAGACATTCCTTTATCTATGCGGAAGGTAGCCAATTCCAAAACAGTGCGGAAAGTAGGAAATTTCCAAGTAGTGCGAAAAGTGGCAAATTTTCAAATATTCAGAAAGTGGCCAATCTTTCGTCAGTGCGGAAGGTAGCCAATTCCTAGACAATGCGGAAAGTAGCAAATTTCCAAGTGGTGCGGAAAGTAGCACATTTGCAAGTATTTAAAAAGTGACCATTCCTTCATCTGTGTGGAAGGTAGCAAATTCCTAAACAGTGCGGAAAGCAGGAAATTTTCAAGTAGTGCTGAAAGTGGCAAATTTTAAAGTAGTGCGCAAGTGGCAAATTTTAAAGTATTTAAAAAGTGGCCAATCTTTCATCAGTGCGGAAGGTAGCCAATTCCCAAACAGTGCGGAAAGTATCAAATTTCGAAATCGTGCGGAAAGTGGCGAATTATTAAACAAAGCGGAAAGACTGAGAGTTTTAATTCTTTTTTGAATTAATTTTAAATTGCAGCGATTCCAACTGGTCTCTCGTGTAGAGTAAAGAGACAGCATATGATTATCGTGAAATCAGTACTTTCGGGCGACTCTGTGGACATATGGTCAGCCGAGGCCGGGACAAAAAAGCGGTACGAAACAGCGACAGAAGTTGGGAGTGTCGTCGGGCGATATATCAAGGCTTAAACTGTCCCGTCCTACAGGCATGTCCTACACCATACAAATTGTATGTCGTATATCGTATATGTATGTGGGAGCTATGGTGCGCGTATGGCGTAAGTTGCGTACGACCAGGGGTGGCATTAGTTAATAGCACCGACCGCCCTATTCGACGAGGACGTTAATACGCTACACCTACTGTCCTACTGTCTAACCGAATGCGGTTTCCAATCTGTTACGTTTTTACACTAGCCACCTAAGATTACTCACTTTTTCCCCAGTATTAAAAACCCGCGGCCCTTTTTGCACCCTTAAGCCGATTTTCGCCAAAAAGGATCAATGAACAGTTCTGAAAAAAACGTTTGTCTTCAAGGCTTGGAAAATCGCGATTTTTCCATATTTTTCAATTTAATTTCAACTTTTTAGCTCGAGTGAGGCAACTGTCAATCCATCGTGACAGATATAATTGTTTAAACAATTTATTATTATTAATAAAAATATTCTTTTAGAATAAGGTTAGAAAGTTGCAGTTTTTTTGAAAATATTCAGCCTTTTGTGCATTTTTCACCTAGAGAAAAATAAAAATGATTAAAGTGATAAAAAACAATTGTTTAAACAAATTTCTATTGTTTATAAATATCTTCTCCTACAGTCATGCAAGATGGTTGCGGTATTTTCTGAAATTTTCCACTTTTTGCCAACTTTTCACTCAGTGAGGTGATAATACAATTTAACAAACTTATTTGTTTAAACAATTCATTATTATTTATACAAATATTCTCTTATAATAAGGCTAGAAAGTTGCAGTTTTTTCCAAAATATTCAACTTTTTATACATTTTCCACTTGGAGAAAGGTAAAAGTTATTAAAATGTTGAAAAACAATTGTTTAAACAATTCATTATTATCTATGAAAATATTCTCTTAGAATAAGGCTGGAAAGTTGCAGTTTTTTCGAAAATATTCAATCTTTTGTGCATTTTTCACTTAGAGAAAGATAAAAATTATTGAAGTGTTAAAAAACAATTGTTTAAACAAATTTCGATTGTTTATATGTATCTTCTCCTACAGTTATGCAAGATGGTTGCGGTATTTTCTGAAATTTTCCCCTTTTTATCAACTTTTCACTCAATGAGGTGATAATTCAATTCAATGAAACTAATTGTTTAAACAATTTATTATTATTTATAAAAATATTCTCTTAGAATAAGGGTAGAAAGTTGCAGTTTTTTTCCAAAATATTCAACTTTTTGTACATGTTTCACTTAGAGAAAGGTAAAAATTAATGATATGTTGAAAAAGAAATTGTTTAAACAATTTATTATTATTAATAAAAATATTCTTTTAGAATAAGGCTAGAAAGGTCCAGTTTTTTCCAAAATACTTAACTTTTTGTAAATTTTTCACTCAGAGAAGTGTGAAAGTTATTAGGATGCTTGAAAAAACAATTGTTTAAACAAGTTATTATTATTTATAAAAATATTCTCTAAAAATAAGGCTAGAAAGTTGCAGTTTTTTCGAAAATATTGAACCTTTGTGCATTTTCACTTAGAAGAAGATAAAAATTATTGAAGTGTTGAAAAACAATTGTTTAAACAAATTTCTATTGTTTATAAATATCTTCTCCTACAGTTATGCAAGATGGTTGCGGTATTTTCTGAAATTTTTCACTTTTTACCAATTTTTCACTCAGTGAGGTGATAATTCAATTCAATAAACCTAATTGTTTAAACAATTTATTATTATTTATAAAAATATTCTCTTAGAATGAGGCTAGAAAGGTCCAGTTTTTTCCAAAATATTCAACTTTTGGTACATTTTTCACTTAGAGAAAGGTAAAAATTCTCTAAATGTTGAAAAAGCAATTGTTTAAACAAGTTATTATTATTTATAAAAATATTCTCTTAGAATAAGGCTGGAAAGTTGCAGTTTTTTCCAAAATATTCAAGTTTGTTTGCATTTTTCACTTAGAGAAAGGCAAAAATGATTAAAATGTTGAAAAAACAATAGTTTAAACAAATTGTTATTGTTTTTAATATTTTCTCCTACAGTTATGCAAGATTATTGCGATATTTTCTGAAATTTCCCACTTTTTATCAACTTTTTACTGAGTGAGGTGATAATTTAATTCAACAAACCTAATTGTTTAAACAATTTATTATTATTTATAAAAATATTCTCTTAGAATAAGGCTAGAAAGTTGCAGTTTTTTCCAAATATTCAACTTTTTGTAGATTTTTCACTTATAGAAAGGTAAAAATGTTTAAAATATTGAAAAAACAATTGTTTAAACAAATTTTTATTGTTTATAACTATCTTCTACAGTAATGCAAGATGGTTACGATTTTTTCTGATGTTTTCCACTTTTTATAAACTTTGTACTCAGTGAGGTGATAATTAATTTAATTTAACAAACCTAATTGTTCAAACAATTTATTATTATTTATGAAAATATTGTCTTAGAATAAGGCTAGAACGTTGCAGTTTTTTCCAAAATATTCAACTTTTTGTTCACTTTTCACTTAGAGCAAAGTAAAATAATGAAATTTAACAAAAATAATTGCCTAAATGAATTATTGTTATTTATAAAAATATTCTCTTTGAATAATGCTAGAACGTTGCACTTTTTTTTAATATTCAAATTTTTGTTCGCTTTTTACTTGGAGCAAAGTAAAATAATGAGGTTTGACAATTAATTAAATTTTACAAAAATAATTGCTTAAATAAATTATTGTTATTTATAAAAATATTCTCTTTGAATAATGCTGGAACTTTGCAGTTTTTTTAATATTCAACTTTTTGTTCACTTTTCAATTAGAGCAAAGTAAAATTATAAGATTTAACAATGAATGAAATTTTACAAAAATAATTGCTTAAACGAATTATTGTTATTTCTGAAAATATTCTCTTTGAATAATGCTAGAACGTTGCAGTTTTTTAAATATTCAACGTTTTGTTCACTTTTCACTTAGTGCAAAGCAGAATAATGAGATTTAACAATTAATGAAATTTAATAAAAATAATTGCTTAAACAAATTTTTGTTATGTATGAAAATATTCTCTTAGAATAAGGCAAGAAAGTTTCAGTTTTTTCTAAAATGTTTGTTTTTCAGTGCAATTTTCACTCCGAGCTAGATGAAAATTAATAAAATTTAAGAAACATAATTCTTTAAACAGATTTATATTGTTTATAACTATCTTCTTCTACAGTAATGCTAGATAGCTGCGATTTTTTAAATATCTCACTTTTCAACAAATTTCCACTTAGCGAGGTAATAATTAAATTTAACAAACCTAATTGTTTAAAAAATTTATTATTATTTTTAATAATACCTTATTTGAATAATAGTAGAAAAATGCGTTTTTTTCGAAAATATTGAACCTTTTACCCACTTTTGATATAGAGCCATGCCATTCAACCAATTCATCAAAAATAATTGTTTAAAAAAATTATTATTTATTATCACTGTCTTCTAGAGTAATACTAGATAGTTGCAGCTTTTTTTGAAATTTTCCACTTTTTGTCACTTTTGCACTGGGAGTGAGTGAATCAAGATACTAATCAGTTAAATTAATTAATTTAACAAAATTATTATTATTTATAATAATATTCTCTTAGAAATATGTTAGAAAGTTGCAGTTTTTTCTAACATTTTCCAATTTTTTCTCACTTTTCAATTAGAGTGAGATAATAATTAATTCAAATGAACAAGAATAATTGTTTAAACAATTTATTATTATTTTAAATAATATTCTCTTTGAATAATGGTAGAAGGTTGCGGTTTTTTTCTTAAATTTTCAACTTTTTGTCTACTTTTCAGATAGGGCGTGTTCATAATTAATAAAACTTAATAAATATAATTGTTTAAATAAATTATTATTGTTTTAACTATCTTTTCCTATAGCAATGGTAGACAGTTGCAGTTTTTATGAAATTTCTTAAATTTTATCATCTTTTCCCTTAGAGGAAAGTAATAATTAATGCAGTTTACCAAACATAATTGTTTAAATGAATTATTATTGTTTATAAATATCTTCTTCTATAGTAATGCTAGAAAGGTGCGGTTTTTTCTGAAATTTTTATCTTTTCTTGGACTTTTTAGTTATGAACAAATAATATTAATTTAAACAAAAAGGCTCTCGGTCACTACTTCACAAAAATTTACATTTAAAAAATAAAAAATTTACAGAATATTTCAAATCTATATTCAATTTCAGAAAATGTATTAAAAAAAAAAGAAATTGTTTAAAAAATGATTCGCACAATTTTTTATTTATTATTTGTCCATAAGTAGAGAGACAATTTAAACAAAATCCATGAATTTTTAACTAGAAAAGTTTAATTTTCAACCAAACATGGAATAGTTAAATTTTCAGTTGAAGAAATTAATTAGCAACAAAAAACAACGTATTTTTTAACAAAATAGTTTCATTTTTCTTCCAAAGAAATGAATTTTTAAGCAAGAAGATTAGTTTCTGACCAAAAAGACGAATATTCAAAAAATACATTCTATTTACAACCAAAAAGTCGAATTTTCAACTGAAAATATAAATATTCATCTAAAAATGTAACATTTAAATTTTCAGTTAAAAAATATTTTTTAAAGAAGATATTTAAATTTTTGATCAAATAATTAAAGTTCCAACCAAACAGAGAATTTTCCACGAACAAAGACGAATTTGTACCAAATACAAGAATTTTCAACTGAAAAGGATAAATTGTTAGTGGGAAATGGAATAGTTGAATTTTAATTTGAAAAAGTAATTTTCAAACCAAAAAAATTAGTTTCATGACAAAATAGTATAATTTTTCATGCAAGGAAAATAATTTTTAAACATAAACTAAAATTTACAAGGCAGAAGATTAATTTTCTACAAAAAAGACTAATTTTCAAAAAAGCATAATATATTTTCAACCGAGCAGTCGATTTTACGAATAAAAAATAAAAATTTTCAATTAAAATTGAATGGTTACAGTTTCAGTAAAAAAGAATGTTTTTCGAAAAAAAAAAATAATTTTTGACAAAATATCTAAAGATTGAGCAAAGAATTGAATTTTTAACAAAACAAAACAAAAAAGAATTTTCAACCAAAAAGATTAATTTCCTATCAAACGTAACATTTTGAGTTAAAAAACCTAATTTCTGAATGATAAAGAAAATTTCATCAAAATAGTTAAATTTTAAACCAAAGAAATGAATTTTCAACTATAATGTTCAATTTTTAACCAAAAAATGAATTTTCAATCAAATAGTGAGGATTTTATACAAAAGGATGCATTTTCAACCAAGAAGAATAAATTGCCAACAAATCATCGAATTTTTAACTAAAAAAGATAAATCTTAACCAAAAATATAAAAATAAAAATTTAAATTTGTTTATTTTTTTTATTTACAAATAATTTTTTTTTAATAATTAAACTATACATTAAAATAAAATCAGAGTTTCTACATATAAATATTATTATTATATAAATATTATTTATTATTTAATTATTATTTATTTATTATTATTATATAATAACAGTAAAGTCCTGCGCTGATTATAGCTGCGTTGTAAATTCCTGCGCACATTAAGGCTGTGCAATGAAGTCCTGCGCATGTTATAACTGCGCAGTAAATCCATGCGCACATTATAACGGCGCAGTAAATCCATGCGCACATTATAACTGCGCAGTAAATATCTGCGCACAGGTTCGCGCCTCGGATTGAATTTCATTAACGCGTAAGAAATTCCCATAATAAACACTTCGTATCTACATGCATACAAATCTTAATCCAGCGTTGATCTAAACACATAAATATTTGTAAAATACATAATAATTTTGTAATTTTTTAATTTGTGATCTTTTCATTAGTTTAACGATAATATTGCAATCCCTCATCATTATTTCAATTACACAGCTGCGCAATATACTTATGTGGCACTTATGGCTGCGCAGTAAATACCTGCGTCGATTACAGATGCGCAGTGAATCTCTGTGCTGATTATAGCTGCGCAGTGGAGCCACACGCACCCAAAATATAAATTTAAGTTGTATTTCGACTCGTAGCTCAACCAACCGTAAGGTAAAAGTTCTACAAGCCTTAATTTGAATAAAAGACCACATTTTCTGTTTACATCGCTGCAATCAAAAAGAATTGAAAACCGGCACGCGCCCAGTGAATCCCTGATTCGTGATCACAGGTTCGCGCCTCGGATTGAAGTTCATCGACGCGTAAGAAATTTGCGTAATAAACACTTCGTATCTACATTTATACGAATCTCAATCCAGCGTTGATCTGAACACATAAGTATTTGTTAAAATACATAATAATTTAAAAAAAAATGTAATTTGTGATCTTTTCATTAGTTTAACGATAATTTTGCAATCCCTTATCATTATTTTAATTCCACAGCTGCGCAGTATACTGATGTGGCACTTATGGCTGCGCAGTAAAGACCTGCGTCGATTACAGATGCGCAGTAAATCTCCGTGCAAATTATAGCTGCGCAGTGGAGCCATACGCACCGAAAATATAAATTGAAGTTGTATTTTCACTCATAGCTCAACTAAAAATAAGGTAAAAGTTCTGAAAGCCTCAATCTAAATAAAAGACTACATTTTCTGTTTACATCGCCGCAATTAGAAAGCATTGACAACCGGCACGCGCCCAGTGAATCCCTGATTCGTGATCACAGGTTCGCGCCTCGGATTGAAGTTCATCGACGCGTAAGAAATTCGCAAAATAAACGCTTTGTACCTAGAGATCGGGAGTGGCCGGCCACGTTTCCACGGTGCTTACACTAGTAAGGACTAACGACAGTCGAACGCGCAACCCTTGCAATGCCAGATCACGCGTGATCAATTAATTTGGCCTCTATCTCGAGAATGGGACCAGCCTCTCATTGTGCTTCGCGATCCGGATTGCAAAGATACTACACAGGGTGACGTTTCGAACCTCGGATCGTTTTTGACCGTGGTCGGCACGTGCCATTGGACAATGGGACCAAGTGACTCCCGTCCCAGGCATCATCAATTGCCATGCTCTCTCGCCCTTCTCGCGCCCCTAAAATACCAAAGGCAAACACGAGTCACTGCCAAAAAGCATTTATTTCTGGCGGGGGCGTGTCTCTCTCACGGGCCGGACTTTTGCTGCGTTTTATTGTCCGGAAATTAATGATCCCACACCGCTAGATGCTAGAGTGAATAATTTTTTTCTATTCTACTCAGAAACAGAAAAAAAGACTGTCGTATTGAATGATTGGCTTGTTAGGAGGAAATTTATTTGATTTTCTTTTTATTTCAGATAGAGGGAATGAGACCAAATAGAGGAACAACCTGCAGTTCTAACAGGTGAGCATAATTTTTGAAATAGCACGGTTCGAGCTCTATATCTTGTCGAATTTTATCATTTTAGGAAGGGAAAGTAGGGAAAGTGAGAGGAAATGACGGAAGGGAAAGTAGGGAAAATTAGGGGAAATCAGTGGAGGGTGAGTAGGAGAAGTAGGGAAAATGGGAGGAAGTAGACGAAGTGAAATTACGGGAGTGGAACTAGTGGGAGTGTGTGGTAATGAGGGGAGGAAAGTAGGGGAAATTGGGAATAGGAAGTAGGAAAAGTGCGTTAAATTAATCGGAAGTAGGGAAAATTATTAGAAATAAGGGTGAGTAGTGGAGGGAAAGTGTGGGCTGAGGAAGGGTAGTAGGGTAAGAGGAGTGTTAAATATGAAAGCAAGGAGAGGCGGAAGTAGTAAAGGAATAAGTTAGGAAAGTGGTAACGAAGGGTGAAACAAGTAGAGGAGAAGTAGGGAAACTGACCGAAACTGATAAAAGGAAAAGTAGAGAAAATGAGAGGAAGTAGAGGAAGTGAAAGAAAATGAGCGTAGAGGAACTAGTAGGAGTGAGGGCTGAGGAAGGGAAGTATGGGAAGAGGAGTGTTAGATGGGAAAGCAAGG
>CAKNYM010046236.1:737-51066 GCA_932195095.1 Andricus curvator
CCTTGAGAATTGTCACGATATTTAGTATTTAATGAAAAAAAAAGTCAATTTTATCATTATTCTAACCGTAGTTTTGCATAAACGAAACGCGTTTTTAACAAGGCCTTCAAGCAGAGAACATTCGATCGAGAATCACTTACTTTATGTCGACAAAAAATATATATTTTTTCATGTAATTTATTTTCTAAGAGAGGCCGGCTTGAGAATTGTCACGATATTCAATGTTTAATAAACAAAAGGTCGTTTTTATCATTATTCTAACCTTAGTTTTGCATAAACGAAACGCCTTTTTAACAAGGCCTTCAAGCAGAGAACATTCGATCGAGAATCGCTTACTTTATGTCGACAAAAAAAAAATATTTTTTCATGTAATTTATTTTCTAAGAGAGGCCCACCTTGAGAATTGTCACGATATTTAGTATTTAATGAAAAAAAAGTAAATTTTATCATTATTCTAACCGTAGTTTTGCATAAGACAAACGCCTTTTTCAAAAGGCCTTCACGCAGAGATAATTTCAACGAGAATCACTTACTTTATGTCGACAAAAAATATATATTTTTTCATATAATTTATTTTCTAAGAGAGGCCCGCCTTGAGAATTGTCACGATACCTAATGTTTAATAAACAAAAAGTCAATTTTATCATTATTCTAACCGTAGTTTTGCATAAACGAAACGCCTTTTTCACAAGGCCTTCGCGCAGAGATAATTTCATCGAGAATCACTTACTTTATGTCAATAAAAAATATATATTTTTTCATATAATTTATTTTCTAAGAGAGGCCCTCCTTGAGAATTGTCACGATATTAATGTTTAATGAAACAAAAGTCAATTTTATCATTATTCTAACCGTAGTTTTGCATAAACCTAACGCCTTTTTTACAAGGCCTTCACGCAGAGATAATTTCATCGAGAATCACTTACTTTATGTCGATAAAAAATATATATTTTTTCATATAATTTATTTTCTAAGAGAGGCCCGCCTTGAGAATTGTCACGATATTTAATATTTAATGAAAAAAAGTCAATTTTATCATTATTCTAACTGTAGTTTTGCATAAACCAAACGACTTTTTCAAAAGGCCTTCACGCAGAGATAATTTCATCGAGAATCACTTACTTTATGTCGATAAAAAATATATATTTTTTCATATAATTTATTTTCTTACATTATGCGCATATTCTGAATCTATCAGTACAGGATATGCTGAAAGAACTGAAGCTGGAAGATAGTACTATCAAGGAAGAAGGTGAAAATCACGGAAGTATGGAAATTGATGAATTTCCGAAGAAGGCGTCAACAATTATACAAATATTGAACACATGAAAACAGCTGGTGACATCGAAGGTCAGGTCAATAATTGGAATACTCCACTGAATAAACTAAAGACGCTGTTCACTAAATTAGGCAATTCCGAACAATGTAGAAACAAATTAAAGAGCTATTGCGAATGTTGCGACTTCGGCTTTGGATGTTCAATCATCGACGTTAGTACCACATGAAACTCTAGTTTCGAAATGATTCAGTTGGCGCTTCAAACGAAAAAGCTATTAGTTTTGTTGCGTCAATATGCCAAAAGTTTGAACTATTTGCTTCTCACTGAGCAAGAATGGTTGATTCTTGAAGTAATCTGCAAGATTCACACACTAAAAACAAACTAATTAAGGCGAATTGAGATGAATTCGCTAGAGCCTCCGCGAATCTCGTTTTGCGACAATCTCGAAATGGTGCAGGTCGTGAATTCTTGTCAATTCGGAAATAAGTAATTTAATCTTCAAATCTGCTATTCGCCCGAATTAGGCGAACAATTTTTAGGGGACCTAATTCATTTGAATGTGTCAGCATGAATTAACTTCAGTGTCAGTCAATTCATTTTAATTCGCAAAATTTAAAGTCATGTTCCAATTCGCCTGAATTCGTCAGCGCGAATACAGTTAAAGGCTGGCCTATTCAATCGAATTCGTAAGCTGTAACCAACGCGCTGGGCATAAAGGATCCGTTGTAAATAAATATCAATGAGTTTTGTAACTCAGTGGTCGCCCTCTGCACTTATAAATTTGGGATCGCTGGTTCGAGTCTCGAGGTATGCAATTTTTATTAATTTTTTCGAAATGACCTTGACCACGAATTAAAACAAATTTAAGCTTATTCAATTCGCGCTGGCTCAATTCGTTTAAACGAATCAGAAAGCGGAATTGCGGCTAATTCAAAAATGTGAATTCGCCCCAATTGGTTTCTTTTTACTGGGAAGTCACGCCGGGCTGAACTAGGGTCCTTATTTTCATAAAAGCCCACGATTTCACGTCGAAGAATACTTAATTAATTCTCCACCAGAAAGTTTAACTTAATGTAATGTTAAAAAATCACATTACACGAAATGAATGCTCGGCGAGATATCGAAAAAGGAACACAAAGCAGCCGTCAGGATCTCTTGGCTCTCGGAGTACCACACCAACTGATACCAACGACCGAACTCCATTGCCGCTTCGTGCACTGTTTTCAATATCTCAGCTGATATTGCAGAATTTATTATAAATTGATATTGCTTATTAATTTATAATATACGCACTTAATATCAACAACAATTCCTTATATTTTTATAATGATACTCATCTTAATAATTTAAATTAACAACATTTTCTTATTTAAATCCACTACCCGCTATCCACTACCGATTCACTTCCATTCAAATGATTATAAATCTAATCTGCCTTTTAGTATTCACTCAATAAAACTAGACTTCGCCGTTTGGATAAACTTCTGAAAAGCGCTTACCCCCGATTAATTTGAAACTCCGTCCACCTATGTATTTTGAGGCGCTGATCACGAATATGACAGTGAAAATACCCGCAAATTTGATTGTCAAGGTCAAAACCTCAAAAAACTATAAAATTTTCATTTTTTTCCGTTTATTCCAGTCAATAATAAAAATTTACAAACAATTTTCAAACAAAGGGTTGTAGATCTTTGAAAAATCCATATTTTATGTTTATTTTATGTTTTTCCCCTATGACTGATAGTTTTCGAGAAAATAGACGATAAATATGAAAAATCACAGAAATATTGCAAAATGTTTAGCGGTGCGACACGTTGGAAGTTAGGGGTGCCTTCCTATCCCCATGAGACGTTGGAATGAGTGCCGTGTGTGACCTAAGTTATTTCTGTGACCAGTCATAGGGGTGCCTTTCCGCCCCCATGAGATGTTGGAATGGGTGTCGTGTGTCGTGGGTGTCGTGTGTAGGGTAAAAATATATGAAACATAAAATATGTATTTTTAAAAGATCTACAATTTTTGTTTGAAACTTTTTTTCAAACTTTTGAAATACATAGGTATACGGAATTTCAAATTAATCGGAGGTAAGCGCGTTTCGGAAGTCCACCCCGCCGTTTTATTGAAAGCAATTGTCAAACTTAAGTTTCCTATTGGATACAACATTCACCATACTCTGTTTGAGATATTTCAACCGATTCATATTCTCGTGAAATTGATTAGAAAACGCTTATTGGAAACATTTGAGGTTAGTCGGTCCGATTCGACTCCATAGAACGAACAGTCCATCAAATCCGAACTCACCTATTCACTGCTGCCTACTCAGGTGACCGATCAAAATTTTCACAAACCGATAGACCTCAATTCGCGTGAATCCGCATTCTTAAATGGTCCGATTCAAAAACATTTTATTGAATTGAGTCTTATTTTTTCCTGGGTAATCATTGAACCTCCTTAATGTGCTTAAACTCATGGTTACGTGTTCCCTAGCACCAAAAATACAGTCCCAACTCAAAAACAAATAATCTAGAATCCAGATAAATGATTTTTCCTATATGGAATCTTAATTTGTCGAAATTATTCATGCATATATGTTACTTTATTTTTAGACGAAAAACTATTTTGTTAAAAATTATATGTGTTTCTTTGTATATAATAAGACTCTCTTGGAAATTCCTTGTAGTCTTTTAAAATATCCTCAAATCTCTTGAAATCTCTTTGATAAAATCTCTGAAATCCCTTAAAATCCCCTTAAAAAATTATTTTTTTAACACATTAATACTATTTCAAAGAAATAATAAAAATATATGTTAAAAGACAAAAAAATCTTCTTTAAACCCGATTCTCACATACTTAAATTATTTTTAATATACTCGTTATGCTATTATTATTTTGAAATATGCTGCTTAATAAATTATTATACATTATTATAATTACTATTAAAGGAGTGTAAATAAGGCCTTTTTGGCCCCAGAAATCCAGAATTAGAAAATAATTTTCTTTTTGCATCAAATATGAAAAATAACCACGAAGACCATACAAAAAATAAATTTATGACACAGAAAACAAAGAGGATTATACCATTGAAAATCATATTTAGGAGCTTAAGTTATTCATAGAAGAATTATATAATTTAATGGAAATACACATTTTACTCTGAACACTATGTTTTTTGTGCCTGCTACGTCTACTTTAATATTTCATGACAATAGTTATGACCTTTGTTTATTTACGGATGTCAATTCTGACACTGACAAGGCAGTTGATCGAAATACACGATCTTTCGAGAAGCTCGCTTATATAAGACGAGATGAGCACTTATAAAAAAAGACGTAAAGACAGCTTAACGACATGGACATAGGATGTCGTAACGATGTCGCCAAATTTTGTGCCCGCTAGGATGCTTTGCTACAAAAAAAAAAGGGGTGGGATGAGGGGGCCCCCAACCATCGCCCCCTCCTGTGAGATCCAATGCACGCGGGCGGGAGGGTGTCGCGGCGGAGCCGCGCCACCCGCGCACCAGCGATTAATGATCTCCCCGAAGAATGATAATGACTGGATGGAATTGATATGTGTTATCCGTTCGGGCATTATTACACAATCTGAGAGAAATTTGGCATGACAGAGAGTAGAAGTGACGCTTATGTGTGGGGGAAAATATCCGCAGGCGGGGAAAAAACCCACTCGACGCTTTGTTTTGCGTCGACTGCTCTCTTAAACAGTCGACGTGTCATTTTTGTTGTGAGAGAGGCCGCGTGTCGCGCCCTGGCGGATTTTCTCCGGAACTGTCAGCTCAGAGCTGCAAGATTTAAATATTAACGCTTATTAGAAGGAAAGTACTGCAAAAAATTTTAATTAAAAACAATAAATTTTTTACAGGAAACATGCAAATTATTTATTTTATTCTGACATGAACAAAAAAAATGTATGATAAGAAATCTTTGAGATGACTATAACATTAATAAATCTTTTCTCCAAAAAAATGTGTAAAATTATTCTATATATTGTGCTAGTATATCAAATATTTTAGGGCAAAATATCTTCCTGAACATACGGCAATACGTCAATAATTGTTATAAAAGTTGCCTAATCTACGTGGAAAATTAAACATTATTTTTGGAACGATTCCCTACATTCAGTAGAAATCATTCAATTGCGAAAATTGTAGGGAATATTCCCAAACTTTTGTATAAATTACCGTAAGTTTAGGGCAATTTCCCTAAAAATTGTAGGTATTATCTAATTTCCCAAATTTTAGGGAATTTTCCCCAATCTTTTAGTGACTTATAAGAACTTTCAGGAAAATTTCGCCAAACCTTGGGGAAAATGATTTTCCCCGAAGAAAATGTGGATTTTTCCTCACTAAATACTAGGAAAAATTCCCGAAATTGTTTACAGTGTATTTTTAGTCAGATTTCTTCGAATATCGTATTCTTTTATTCTTAGATGACCTGTTTAGTGAATTTCTTTTTATTCCTTTCACAGGTAAATCACTTTTGTGAGTCCAAGAATTATATCGCGCCCATCTTGTGTTATAATAATCTTACGTGTTTTACAGCTATAAACAAGCGGATATTACTTAATACTTCGGGTAAAAATATTTGGTCTTGATTTTGTCTTGAATGTCTTCAATATGTCTTCAGAATCATGATGTCTGGTTCCGTATCACCAACTAGACATTTGAGATATACAGACTTGTCTTATATTTATGGCTGTAGCTGTGCCAAGACAAGACGAGGTGGACTTGTCTTGAGATACGGAAGGATAATTTATGTACTGGTTTTATTACTACCGTTAGGGCCTGCTATTTCTAGATTGGTTGGGACCAAGCAGTTGACATCTGCTAAGGATGAAAATTTTGGAACCGATAAAACTTATAATTTTATAATAACTTATTTTTAAATCAAAAATTCGGAATCTTTTGGTCTCAACAACTACGGGCATATAAAAATTTTTTATAAAAAGATTAAAAACTATCATTTTATACGAATATCTAGTGAATTGTTGGAGAGAGGAAAAAAAGGGCAACATTTTTAGATTCTCCATCCAAAGAACATAATTATTGCAGTCAAACGAACTTATTAATACATAAAAAATAAATACTATGAACTTAAATAACATAAACATTCTGCAAAATTTAGAGCGGATTAGTGATGACCCTCGAAGGCCTTTGCAGCCTATTGGCTTCTCTTCTAGTTATATGGTAAATCTTTCAGGTTCCTTCAAAACCAAATAGTCTTATCGCAAGTCATTAATTTTTATCTTGAAGTCGAAAATATTCGTCACAAAACATCAAAAATAGTCTGGTTCCCTCTCACGAGCTAGACATACAGAATAGCTTGAAATTGTCTTGGATTAGTCTTTACCCAAGACAAAATCAAGACCAAATATTTTTACCTGCGACATCACATTCTTTATATCATACTACTCATATAAAAATTTCTGCATTCAAATGAGTGTTTCAAGATAAAAATGACTATTATTTTAAATAGACTGGCGCACAACATGCTCTGAGCGCTCGTGCGTCGCACTCAAAAATTTATATCCCATAAAATAATAGAAATTACTTAGTATTTCTTCTCACATTAGTCCCCATAAAAAATGTAGAATAACGTGCACAACATTTTTTCCTTCTAAAAGAAAAAAGTTCAATTTGTTTATAAGCAATCGATATTTTTTAAACAAATTCAATGTTTTTAAATTCGGAAGAAATATTGTATGGGGACTTCAATGCGAGGATGGGGAGGGAAGGGGGCCTTTTCAGGGAAGGGGAGAGTTTCGAAAGGAAGTCAAAGGATAAGATAATAATAAGGAGGGGGAGATTCTAAAGGACTGGATGGAGGATAGAGGCTGGGCGGTGGAGAATGCTATAGTAACAGGGGACGAAGAGGGAGAATACACATATATGTAAGTAAGGTAGGGGTATCCGTGATAGACTATGTAGTCATGAATATCCAAGGGTGGGAGGAGACTGAGAGATTCGCAGTGGAAGGGAGGGTAGAATCAGACCTCCAGCCATTAGGGTTGTGGATAAGGGAGGGGAGCGGTAGAAGGCAATGTGGGGAAGAATTGTCGATGGGGGAGAGGGTGAGCTGGACGGGGGAGGCCATAGAGAAGTATCAGGAGCTGTTAGGGAAGGTACTCTTTGAAGGGGAATTAGTGGAAGAGATATGTGAGGATTTGAAAGAGAAAGTAAAAGGGCGTGTGCAAAAGAAGGTATTCAGTAAGATAAAGAAAAGAATGATGTAGCCGTGGTGGGATAAGGAATGTAAAAAGATGAAAAGGAAGGTGAAAAGGAAGTGCAAGAAGTGGAAAGAGGGAACTGCGAAAAGGAGAAGTTTGTAGGAATGAGGAAGGGATTTAGATTGATGTGTAAGAAGAAAGTACAGGAAGAGGAGGAAGCTCTGGGAGAGCAGTTGGGAAGTGTTAAGAGAGAGGGGGGCGTGTGGAAGATAATAAATAGGTTCAGGAAGTGTAGAGTGGGGATAAGCGAGAAGATAGGGAGTGAGGAGTGGAGGAAGTTTCTTAAAGAAGAATAACTTCAGGGCTCAGATTCAAGGAATAGAGATTATAGGCTTAGAAGAACGAGGGAGGCAGATATGGAGACGTTGAATGACGAGGAGATAGAGAAACAGATAAGGAAATTAAGAAGGTCAAAGGCAGCAGGGCTGGACGCGGTAGAGAACGAAGCGTGGCTGTTTAGTACACAGGAGGTTAGGGAGAGGCTAAAGGAGGTAATGAAGAAAGTATGGAGGCGGGAGTTATTCCCAGGAGGGTGGAGAGATGGGTTAATATTGCTAATTAATACGGCGTATAAAGTATACGCGATGGTGATGGCAGAGAGGCTGCGGAACGATGTCGAGGGGAAAGGAATCTTGCCGGAGACGCAGGCGGGCTTCAGGGCGGGTAGGATAACTATCGACAATATCTACGTTCTGCAGCACGTGGTGGATAGCGAATTAGCGAAGAAGGGGGCACGAGTGTACGCGTGTTTTGTGGATCTCAAAGGCCGGTTTCCTTCGGTGGATAGGGGGAGGTTGTGGGAGGCGATGGAGGAGAGGGCAGTAGAGAGAGGCCTGATCCAGAGGGTGAGGGAGATATATGAAGAGACGAAAGATAATGTAAGAGGAGGGGAGGGGATTTCGGAGGTTTTCTGGATGGATAGGGGTTTAAGGCAAGGGTGTCCGCTTAGCCCAAGGCTTTTTGCGATTTTGATCGCGGATATGGAAAGTAAGCTAGAGGCCGGAGTGGTAGGAGGAGTTAGGGTAGCAGGGGTTAGAATTGAGTCACTCGCGTATGCAGATGACTTAGTGTTGCTGGCAAGAAGCGAGGAGGCCTTAAAGAAAATGATGAAGAGGTTGAATGGAAGTGGAAGGGAAAGTAGGTGCAGAAGGTGAAAGAGTTTTTGTACCTGGGCTTCTTGTTTCGGAGAAATGGGGGAGTGGATGGTCACATAAAAGAGAGAGTGAGGAGGGCAAATGTGGTGATGAGGTAGGCGTGTGGGTTGGGACAGAAGTTATTCGCGGATGGTTTGGAAGGAGAATGAAATTGTTTGACTCACTAGGGATGAGTGTGCTATTGTATAGAGTAGAGGTGTGGGGGTGGGAGGAAAGTGAGGAGGTAAATAGGACACAGAAGAGGTATGTAAAGTGGACACTGGGGTTGGCAATGAACACGCGTAATTATATTGTCAGGTGGAAGACGAGGAGAACGAGTTTAGGGATTCTAATAGGGAGTCGCGCGTGTAAATATGAAAATAAATTTTTGGAAGAGGGGGGAAGTAAGCTGGTTAGAGAGTCTTGGTGGGAGAAGGAGAAGAGGAGAGGCGGTGGGAAGATGGGGGTTAGAAGGGAAAAGTATTTTAGAACGAATGGACTTGAGATGGATGAAGTGAGAAGGATGCAGGAGAAAGGAAGGTATATGATATCGTTAAGAAAAACGGCATGGAGATAGAAGGCAGCAGGGGAGGAGAGAATAAGGGAGTCAAGGTTTAACGGGAACTATGGGCGGATTATGCCAAGGGAGAGAGCGCAATATTTGTGCGAGAAGGGAGAGAAAGTAAGTCAGGAACTTCTAGCAAGGATGAGATGTGGGTGCATGGAGGGTTTTAATAGGTTCTGGCTTTCTAGGTAGAAGAGGATGTGTGAACTGCGCGGTGAGGGGGATACAAGAGTGGAGCACTGGTTGAAGGAGTGCGTGGAGGTGGAAAGGAGTGGGATAAGCATGGCGATATTGATGCATGAAAGGGGCAGAAACGGGCAGTAGCATGGGTGAAGGGGGTGTTGGGGAAGATGGAGAAGAAGAGAAGGGAGGAGGAAGAGGAATGGAGAAGGAAAGATTGTAAATAGGAGAGCAAGTAGATATAAATAAACTGTAAATATTGTAAATGGTAGATAAGTATTAGGTATTAGCCGCGAAGGCAGAGTTTGGCAATGCGAGACAAAGCGAGAAAGTAGGGACATGCGTGCGAGGCGAGATGAAGCGCGGAAGGCAAAGCGATAAGAGCGAGCTGTATTAGAGATTAGGTGTGGATGGATGTTAGTTGTTGTGGGTTAGTTTTCAAGAAAATTCTGTAAAAAAAAGTAGACTAAGCAAGTCAATTTCATAAGGCCAGCAGGCCGAAAAATAAACGTTTATCTATCTATATTCTATCTATACACGAGAAACGCGTTGATCATGTTGTAACATTAAATTTTCATTGTTAATAACTTTTGCAAAAAAAATTTTTTGCGACCAAAATCTGGGGAAATCTTTTTGAACATAAGGGCTATAAAAAATTCATTTTACAACGAAAAAAACGACTTTCGATTTATGGTGGCCTACTTGGGATAATTTGACATTAATAAAATTCAAAATCGAATAAAAAAACAGGTAAGCAGAAAATTCTAATCAATGCAGATTCTGACTATGCTAGATCAATACTACAATGCTATATAGGTCGCTTTTTTTTGGCTCAGCACACTTTTTTTGTGTGCCTGTGTAATTTTTTAAAGATTACGACATTGTTGATCTCATATTATAGATTCGATAGGGGTAAGTATGATAACGGAATTGATGTGATAGGGAGGCAATTTTTAACAAAAAGCAAATTAGTTATTAACTTTTTTATTTCAACATAATGATTATATCTCTTATAAATTGTAAAAAAAAGGTGCCTGCCATTTTAGTTATTGATATAATCTATTATTTTTAATTAAACGGAGATGCTTTTAGAAAACTCCAATTCGTAATTGTGTAGCTTTTGTAATTGCATCCCCCCCCCCTCTGCCATTGTTTAAGTCTAGACCGACTATTAGTTTTTGCCGACCCTAATTTTGCCTTTTACTATATTTTTTTTTATTGTTACAATTACCCTCGAGACTTTTTATATTTTTGATCATCTTACCTTTGGATATCCTATCGTATTTTGCCCTCATTTGATACTTCGGATTATTTTACCTTTGGATACCCTTTTTATCTTTAACCTTTTTTATTTTTGGATTATCGCTTGTTTTAAATTTGGATTTACCCTTTAGACTGAGGTTTTGTGAGGTTCTCTTTCACCGTTTGTCCTGAAACGTTCGACTTTCAGTGAGTTTCCCTTTACCGTTTGTCATGTAGATTCCTTGTGTCTTTATATTTTCTCAGTCACTCTGGTTAAATTGATTTATTTTTGTCCAATGCAAGGACTCGCACCCAAAAATTTATGTTATGTTTATTGTCTAAACTGTTTTTTTTAAAGTTATCTTGAAATAACCTGTTTTGTTTAGCTTAATTTTTTTGATTAGCGTTACAATATGAACAGCGATCACGATAGTCTAAAATTGGAAGGTGCTGTTGCACTTCCAACCCAAAACGTTAATGCGAATAACGTTACGATGAGACCAATAATTATGAATCAGGTCTCAATGACACCCCATATTACGGGAACCATCCCCAAAATAATTAACAAATCATTAGGCCGCGGTAGAGGCATTCGGAAAAATATCGCAGAAATCCCAACCGTTGGAAACTGATCGGTCAGGGAAATTAGACCAAACATGTCGGTCAAAAATCAAAACAACGACCGACCCCCAAACATCAACCTTCCTCAACCTGAAATAGGAAACTATAATAGAGGTTTCTACTTTATTAATAACGCACTTTTTGGACATTTTAGACTTAAATTCATTGTGCGCAACAGAAACGACACACAGCCCAAGACAAATAACAAACACAACCAAACATTTAGAAAACCAAGACGAACCGAATCATCGCTCCCAAATTAATAACGAAACATTTGATTACGTCTCGTTTCTAGAAAAAAATACACAGTTAATTTCAGAAAGTGATGAACTTTTAGAAAGCATAGAGTGCAATGAATTTATGAACCAACAAAAGGAAAGATTTTTTAGAGAAACGGAAGAAAGGGAAAATAATTTAAAACTTAGATTAGACCCATCGGCCCACAGCTCTTTCGAATTTAAAAGAGAATTAACCAAACCTAATAATAGAATTAGGACAGAAAAAGGGAAAGCAACTTAAGATTACAAAAGACAGACAACAGCGAACCATAAGAGGAGCAAATCGATTCGAACCAAAACAGACGACGGAGGCTCTCGACAACAAGCAATAGACTAAACAGACGTTCACGAATACACGTAATAAATACAGATAGACTTGGAATCTGATAATAATTTAAATAAAGAACCAATTCCAGCAACTTATATGCCATTCGGAATGATCCAAACCCCATTTCAGATAATGACTAATTGGCCCATCAAACTCAAAAATGAGAAAGAAGACAGTCCCGCACATATCCTAATAGAACTCAAAAAATTTAAACGTGGATATAGAATAAACGATCGCGATATTCTGAAAAACCTAGACGCATTACTTATCGAGGACGCAAAAGATTGGTGTTCCATAAATAAACCTTCATGGAGATCATTATTAGACTTTTACGAAGACTTATGCTTATATTATATTATATATATATTCGGTATTCGGTATTCGGTTTTGATTCCTTGGGAATCGAACCGAAGGGCCTATGACAAAGCCACCGGACGCGTCCTCGGGTTGCGGATAGAGGGTCCCTGTACCAAGGGTTTCTGCTGAATATGGTTACAATAATTAATAAGCAGTCGAGGACAATTGTCCAGAGATGGTACCGAAGGAATAACTCCTAAGCGAAGGCGTAACAACCGTGCCGAAAGCTGAAAGGCACCTGGGTGAGATGTCTCAAACGGTGACTCTGGGATACCAGGTGACCTCTCAGAGTATCAGCCTTATCCTTGACCGCGGGGCTCTACAAGGATGAACGAACTCTTTTCCCTAGCTGCTCGTGGGAACAACAATGACAACACCAAACATAGTTGTAGGAATTGCGGTTCAAAACAATCGAACGCGCAGGGCTCCCGACAATGGGCCAGACAACAATGCCGACTACCCTAGAGTTGGGGAAGCTAATCAAGACGGAGTCAATGCGACTGACCGGCAGAATCTCATTACTTTTAAGTGGACGGTTCGACTCAGGGACGACCTGCTGGAGTGCTATGATACCAGTATGGCCCCTGAACAAAGAGAGGCGACACTGAGACCAACCTCGAACAGGCATCCAATAGAGGACGAACGATGCTTCAAGACACGAAGAAACATTAACATTCAGGTTTCTCCCAAGCCCAAAGATCTGACTGAACTGGATGATGAGCTTCGTGGAGATTTTTCCGAAGAATCCGACCTCTGGACTATCAATTGTAGTGTGTACAATGCAGCGAGCATATTGCAGCATATTCTTGACAGAATACGAGTACTATCTAACGCTAGGAGAAGTCTAGAGCGGAGAGAGAGGTGGGTCAGAGAAAATCAACAGGTTTTGTCTGACCCATCTCGACTCTTCCCAGCCCTCCAGTTACTGTCGACCATCCGCCCAAACCAGAGGAGGTCGAAGCATTTTGGAGAGAAGTCTACGAAGTCCAACTTCCACTGAAAGAATACTCAAAGAATATAAATAGCTTCAAGGATCTGTGCAGTGCCCTCATAACACCTGAGGAGGAATTCCCACCTATCACTACCGCGGAGGTGAAAAACGTATTAAGAGGTATGGAAAAATATTCCGCTTCGGGACCAGATGGTATCAAGACCTTCTGGTGGGAGAAGTTTCCTTCAACCCACCAGCATCTGGCCCGCATTTTACCTAATATCTAAAGTCAGAAGAGCCTATTAGGAGTGGTTCGTGAAAGGGCGCACAGTGCTTCTGACGAAGACAGGCAACTTAGCTGACCCTAAGAATTGCAGGCCAAAAACTTCTCTGAACACACTGTATAAGATCTTCACATCTATCCTAAATGATAGGATTGTTCGGACAATTGGACCTGTGTTTCGAGAGATGTACGAACAACGCGGCTCAAAGAAAGGCGTAGCAGGATGTCGGGGAACCTGCTCATCGATAGATGTGTCTGTAAAGACGCCGCATCCTATCAGCGTTGCCTATCGATGGCCTGGATTGATTACCGGAAAGCTTTCGATTCAACCTCCCATAGACTTATCATCTGTCCGTTGGAAAGCTTGAAGGTTCATCCACACATCGTGAGGTGCATAGAGAGATTAATGCCGCTTTGCAAAACCAGATTTACTATCTCATCTGGAAAACATCGTGTGACCACTAACAGTATCACCTTTCAGAGAGGTGTGTTTCAGGGCGACACCGTGAGCCCTCTCCTCTTTTGCCTCACATTATTGCCACTATCTCTCGCACTTCGCCATTCCGAAGGATATCTCTGCGGCAAACCTGGAAACCGGAAGCATAAGGTCACTCATGTATTTTACATGGATGATCTAAAGATCTAAGCTAGGAATCAAGAGAAACTACATCTATCTCTAAAAATTGTCAAAGAGTACACTCAAGAGATTGGAATTGAGTTGGGGTTAGAGAAATGCGCCAAGGTTCATTTGAAGAAAGGAAAACTTAATGGTATCCCCGAAGATCCTGAGCTAGTTGACAGAAGCGCTCTACGACACCTTTGCGTTGGAGAGACCTATAAATACCTAAGCGTGCCACAGAGCCGCATTCAGGACGTGACATCTATAAAGGATACTCTCCGATGCAGATAAAAACGTCTCATCCGACGGATATGGTCTTCAGAACTGTCGGCAAGTAACAAAGTATCTGCAACGAACATGCTTGCCATCCCCGTAGTACTCTATTCATTTGGAGTAGTTCCATGGACGAAGGACGAGCTCAGATCCCTCGATATCGGGTCGCGAAAGGTTATGCACGTGAACAAAAGCATGCACCTTAAGTCTTCTGTTCCACGAATTTACATCTCACGCCGTCAAGGTGGTCGCGGAATACTGAATCTTGAATGTCTTCACAACAGGATTATTCTGAGTACAGCACATATGGTCGCAAATGGACAAGACCCTTTTCTTAAAATGATCAGGAAACACGAAGAAGTGGGCAAAGGGGCGTTTCTGTACAAAGCAGCGGAGGAGGCTGCTGAAACACTCGGCCTTGACTTCAATATTAGGGGTGAGCAAAATGCATCGAATCTTATCCATCTTGAATAATCACTCCTGAATGCCCGGATTAAGAAAGAACAGGAGAAAAACTTCCACGAACAGCTCCTCGACAAGAGGATGCACGGCATCTTCCGCAGAAATGTGGAAGATCAGTCGATGTCGTATGAGCTAACGTTTGCTCTCCTTAGATCACCCAGATTGAAGTCGGCCACAGAGGGCTTCATTTTGGCATGTCAAGACGGTGTCAATTTCACTCTAGCATACCGTCGCCACATTTTGAGCCAAGACATTCCCGATGATACCTGCAGAGCGTGTCATGCACACCCCGAGCATCTAGGACACATACTATCTAGTTGTCCAACTCATGCAGGAACGACCTACATCCAAAGGCACAATGCGGCACTAAGAGTGCTTTATTACCATGTCTGTCACTCTTATGGCATTAGCCCAAATACCTCTCCGCTAAACGCTCCTAGAGAAATAGAGTCAATTGTCAAAAATGAGAAGTGCCGCATATACTGGAATTTCATATTCTCGACAATTGTTTCTGTTGCGCACTCGAGGCCTGACATGGTTCTCCTCGACTTCGAGAAACGAACCATGTTCGTTATCGAATTTTCGGCACCAGCTGACAAAAACGTCACAGCCAAGGAGAAAGAAAAGAAAGAGAGGTATAAATACCTTATAAGGGAGTTGCGACGGTTATACCCGGAATATTCTGTTAAGCTAATCGTCTTGATCATCGGCGCTCTTGGAGGTGCCAAGGTTTCACTGGTTAATAGCCTGAAAAGCATCCCTGCTTGTCAAAAAAATGCTGAGACACTTGCGGGGAAAATGCAGAAGGCGGTCGTCCTTGGGTCGCTCCGTGTCCTCAGGGTGCACGAGACTTTTGCCGGACCATCGTATTGAGTTCGTCGCAGACTGTAACCACCTATCTCACGGTCGTGAGACGTGGTTACAGCTGAAATTTTACCGCGATTTCGCTGGGAGCGGGTTCAATTTTTCAGATTAGCACCCGCTCCCGGCGAAATCCTGCGGTTGTCCTTATGACAAACTTTTATATATATACATATTATACAAAATTCTTATATTGACCAACGATTTTCAGAAGAAATTGAACAAAAAATAAAATTCTGTAACCAAAAACGGACCCAAGACATCAACTCTTGCTTGACAGAAATTGGAAAACTCTTTACGAAACTTTACCCTAGAAAAAGCCTGGAATGGGAATTGCGCAGAACGTACGAAAACCTAAGTATAGAATAGAAAATGTACATTAAACGTAACGACTTTGAAACTTTCGAGGAATTAGAAGACTTAGGAAAAGAATGGGAAACTGAGCTAGCCAAATCCAAAATTCGAAGGCAAGTTTTACAAATTACCGAACCTAAAATCAATAATAAAAACGAAAAAAAGTGTAATAACGGTAACTGAGATAAAAATGATCCAGAAACTAATAAAGAAGAGAAGAGGAAAAATAAAAATGGCCAAACTGATAACCCAAAAGAAAACCAAAATCAAAATTATCAAGACAAAAAGCCATACAAAAATCGATTTCCATTTTCACCATTCGGATTTCCATTCCTACGTTTCCCAAATCAATATCAGCAAAATTTCAGACATAGATATACACCTGGCTTTCAACCTAGATTCGAAACAAATATCCAACCTAGAGTCACAAATAATAGACCAAGATATCCATTTAACCCTTATAATGAAATGTTACCAAAGTTCAACCAAATGTCGTTAGGCCAAAATCAAGGTCAAAACAACCCAGTGATCGAATTCCCAACAGAAAAAGCGGAAAATAACTCAGGAAATAATAACATTAAACAAAATTACAGGAATAAAAATAACGGGCCATTTTAAAAGAGAATGCCCATATTGCGTCAGAATTTCTAAATTCAGCCACACATATACGTACGCTGGCAAGGAATTGCTGGAAAAAATACAGAATTCCAAAAATTAAATTTTTGAACCGGTCTCGCGAAAATTAATGGTCGCGAATGGAGAAACGGTTGATATAATTGGACAAGCAGTAATTCCAATTATAGTCAAGAAAAAAGCGAAACACTTAATGTCCAGGTTAGTCACAAAATTAAAATCTGTGAACATTCATGGTACGGACATGGTAAAAGTCCTACGGATGACCTTAAGCTATGACTCAAAAACTTGGTGGTTACTAGGGATTCCCCTCACCTGCTATCCAATGGAAGCAAACCCGCAAACATTACACCTCCCAATAACTGAGAAGAAAACCGAACCTAAGCCTGATATCAAAACCAAAGAAATTAAGGAAGGTAAAAATGTAAATAATAGGATTAAACCATTAATTAAAATGGAAGGTTAAAATAAAGATGTAAAACCGAAATTCGGAAGTAGTATATTAACCTCAAAAGTACTAGAGAGCTTAATAAAAGTATTCCAACCTTAAGAAATAGAGAAATTCCCCTAGTACCTATCAGTCCTAACCAATTCCAAAATACACAAAGTACCCAAAACCCTACACAAAGTCCTACAAAGGATATCCCAAGCTTAATAAGCATCCCAACGAGCATCAAACTCGAACCCCTAGAGAGCATACCCACCCACGACACTAGCTACGACGTAAGAACAGAAAACTCAATTATATTACGCAAACCTAAAGTAAGGAGAAAAAATAACTAAATTAATTCGGAAAAGATATTTTATAACCAAAAATACGAGAATAAGAGCAGTAGTCACTTTGGGATAAATAAAGAAGTTACTAACCAAGAAAAGGTAACAAAGGAACCTCAAAAAATTAAAGAGATGTCAGAAATTGATAAGCAAAATCAATGGGTTCATTTTAAAAATAAGGCGATTAAATTAAATAATATGACGGATGGTTTAGGAAAAATTGAAGAACAAAACAATAGTTCGCCAGAAATTTGCGAAGGTACTGTTGAGCTTAGCGAAAGCCAGCAATCCCAATTAGAAAAGCTTTTCGAAAATAAAATTAAAATTCATTCGGAAAAAGGACATAGAGCGACTCATTTAACAAAAGACAGAATTGATGTACAGGGCCACGATCCGATTAAACAGCTATATTACCACGTGAGCCCAAAAATTAAAGAAATAATTTATCAAACAGTAGATAAATGAATGGAACAAGATGTAATAGAACCACCTTGTTCTGATTGGTCAAGCCCTATAGTTATGATCAAAAACCCAGGGACAGACTATAGATTTTGTTTAGACTTTAGAAAGGTTAATTATATTACAAAAAAGGACCTCTACCCAATCCCACTCATGACAGAAATACTGGACACTTTTAGGTCAGCAAAATTCATTTCTAATAATAACTTAAAATTAGCTTATTAACAAATACCATTAGAAGAAAATTCAAAACCAATCACAGCATTCACAGTCCCTGGAAAGAGCATGTACCAGTGTAAAAGGATTTCATTTAGTTTAACCAATGCTCCAGCCACTTTCCAGAGCCTTATGGATAAAATTATAACTCCAGATTTGAAGCCAAACTTTTTTTGTTATTTAGACGACATAGTAATTGTAACTCAAAATTTTGATGACTATTTAAAATACTTGAATATTGTATTAGATAAAATCAATCATGCAAATTTAACGATCAGCCCGTACAAATGGTCGGATGGTAAGTTGGTACAGAAAATTCATCTCACACTTTGCCGAAATAATAGAACCGATCAACAGATTACTGAAAACAGATAAAACATGCGATTGTGGATTAGAACGGGGCTAGAATGGGGCTTTCCATAAAATTAAAAACCTTTCAACTTCAGCACCCATATTAACATGCCCAGATTTTACACAGCCCTTCCAACTCGAAACCGACGCGAGTAACACAGGGTTGGGAGCCGTACTTACGCAAACAATCGGCGACGTAAATTACGTAATCGCTCAAGCGAGTAGAAGCCTAAACGGCGCAGAATCTCGGTACTCGGCATCCGAAAAAGAATGCCTAGCGGTAGTTTGGGCCATATGAAAATTTAGGCCATACTTAGAAGCTTATAGCTTTAAAGTAATCACGGACCACTTAGCGTTGAAGTGGCTTCATAATCTAAAAACCCTCACTGGCCGATTAGCCACTCTACTGAAAAAGCCTACATAGTAAACTACGTTGGAACCTATGTGGGAACCCATATGGCACCCTTTTTTGAATTCCTGTCTCAAATTACGATCTGGATAGGAATATAGGATGGAAATCTATATCGGTTCTTATCGTGGTTTTTTATGAAGGTTCCTACATGGATGGGTTTGCAATTAATATTTAAGAAGTGCGCAGTAGTTTTTGTTGGAATTGCAACGATTATTGCGATATATATTTAAGTGTGATAAAAGTGCGAGAAGAGAAGAGAAGTTAGGCTGTGCCCTCTTCTCTGGACCATAGGCAAAGGGCCTGAGGGCTTTTCAATAGTTCAGTTCTGTCGTGACAAGCCGTCGGGTAGCACGTAGAGGTAAAGACACTTAAGATTTACAGTAAAGTTCCAGTTTTCATTTCCATTCTAAAGTTTCCAGTATTGTATCACAGTTCCTTTGTACATCCAAATATAAAGTTCATATATTTATTTCACATATAGTGTTTGTTTCTTTTGACCTTTTTTATCATACGCGGTTACTATATTCCATAAGTTCCAACAGGTTATTGGCCCAGAGATATAAAAGCGATAAGAAACAAGTGAAGTGAATATTTAGTTTTTTTTGGAGTGACATTTCAGCAAGGATAAAGTGACAATAAAGTGACATTGCAGTGAGGCGAAAGTGACAGTTGTGAACAGTGTTAAAAGAAGTGTTCAAAAATGGCGCAAGGATTTCGTCCCAGTTTTCAAATTGAAAAACTTAACAACAATTATGCAGTATGGAAATACAGAGTGAAGCATATGCTTATGAACATAAAAGTGTGGTCAGTGGTAGACAAATAAGCTCCAGCAGTTCGGGATGAGGCTTGGCAAGAAAAGGACGATCAAGCTTTTTTTACGATTGGTTTGCTCGTGGACGACAACCAATTAGTGCACATTGCGAACGCCACCAGTGCAAGAGAAGCCTGGAAATCATTGGAAGACTACCACCAGAAATCATCAGAGGCCAGTATAGTCCATTTATACAGAGTTCTATGCAGAATGTGATTAGCGGAAGACGGTGACATGGAGAACCATGTGAAAAAAATGCAGGACACATTCAACCGAATGACAGCTCTCGGAGAAAAGATCAGGGATAAGTTTGCAGCTGCTATGTTGTTGGAGAGCTTGCCAGGATCATATGACACTTTGGTCACCACTTTGGAAAGTCGAACTGAAGGTCTTACGACATCTTTAGTCAAAACCAAATTGATCGACGAATACAGGAGACGCAAGAATCAAATGGCAATCAACGACATGACCGGACATCAAGGAGAAGCTGCGATGCAGGCTCAAGCATAAATAAATGTTCAAAAGGAATGCTTTTTCTGTAAGAAAACAGGGCATTATAAAAGGGACTGTGAAAAATATCAAGCCTGGAAGAAAAAGCAGGAGAAAGCAAGTACAGTCGCATAGTGTGACGAACTAGCTTTCACAACAAGAGAATATAAGGAGTCGAAACCTACAGAAGAGGTTTGTTCAAAAGCTAGGAAAGTGAAGGCTCAAGAAGGAAAGAAAGTTTGGATCATGGATTTAGGAGCAACAAGCCACATGGACAACCACAAGGATTTTTTTGAGGAAATCGACTCAGGAAGAAAAGGAACGGTTCGTTTTGCAGACGACGAAGAATTTGCTGAAATACAAGGGGTCGGATCAGGAACCATAAAGTTTACAGTTGAAGGACAGGAAGTGACCTTGAAAGTGGGAAACGTGCTATACGTACCAACCTTAAGCTCAAGTTTACTGTCCGTAAGGAAATTAGCCGGGAAGGGTTTTAGTGTACAGTTTAAGGGAAATAATTGTGACGTCGTTAGCCTCAAGTACGGAAAAGTGAAAGCGACTGCAGTTTTAGCACCATCCCAACTGTACGAGCTAAAACTAGTTAATACGGTGAGGGCAATAAACAAATCAAAGGGTAGGTATGGCGAGCGCGAGGAACGGTCGGGGAGCATACAGCTGAGGTATCGAGTACCTGCAGATACAAAGAATGCCGGGACAGTAGTTAAAGAGACTGTTTCAAGAAAATTCGTAGACGTAGAGGTAGTTTTCGAATCCATTGACCAGTTTCAAAAGAAATTAGGCAAAGCAAACGATGATGAGGATTCAGCGAAGAATCCCAGTTCCAGTACACAGGCAGATGAAAACATCGAGGGAGAAACGGAAGGAAGTAGCAGTGGAGAAAAAGACAGCATGAATCAAGATCTCGCTTCAGATACAGACGAGGATACAGACAATACCAATACCAACAAAGGAACTCCACCAGAGAGGTACACGGATTCATCCAAATTAACAGGAAATTTCAACGGAGTATGCGGACAAGGGGGCGGAATCGCAGAGTTGCCCTTCAACTCAAAGCCAGTACCAAACGATCGAGGCCCAATGACCCAAATACGTAGGGATGTTGAGACAGATAAAGGATCTTCAAGCTTGAGTTCAACGACCTTAGAGGACCTAAACTTTTAAAGGACCTGAAAGGGTCAACTGAATTTTGTGTGAAGTGTTTTCTCTTTTATTAACCCTTAACGGTCACATGGGGTGTCTCACACCCCACGGGCTTTACGATTCTTGTCCGATTGTCTACGTTTTTTTTTTCAAGTATTTTTTTTCGAATAGTTAAATTATCACTGAGGCTTTGGAGATATTTTTTTCCTATTTTGTATTGATTCAACATTACTCATGATTTCCTTTCAGCCAAAAATATCTGAAGGCGTATTTGGAGGTATGACCGTTAAGGGTTAAAATTAGATTTTTATTACCAGTTAAATTCTGTGCAAAGATAAAGTTTCTCTTCAGTTTCAAATTACATTTTTCGTTTTTAGGGTTAAGTGCCAACGTATCAAAATTGTATTCGTATATCGCGATTATATCGTTGAGGGGGCGTGCTGGAATTGCAACGATTATTGCGATATATATTTAAGTGTGATAAAAGTGCCAGAAGAGAAGATAGGCTGTGCCGTCTTCTCTGGACCATAGGCAAAGGGCCTCAGGGCTTTTAAATTGTTCAGTTCTGTCGTGACAAACCGTCGGGTAGCACGCAGAGGTAAAGCCACTTAAAATATACAGGAAAGTTCCAGTTTTCATTTACATTCTAAAGTTTCCAGTATTGTATCACAGTTCCTTTGTACATCCAAATATACAGTTCATATATTTATTTCACATATAGTGTTCGTTTCTTTTGACCTTTTTTATCATACGCGGTTACTATATTCCATTAGTTCCAACAGTTTTCTATGGAAGCTACGGCTGCGCAGTATTTTTTGGGGGGTTTTCAGATTACCGACTATGCACCCAAAACTTCCAAAACATATTTCATTTAAAAAAAGTTCTAATCCCATGTAGAATTTCAGGTAGGAACAATTCATAGGTTTTCATAACGGTATTCATATAGGAACCCACGTGGGAACCCAAAAAATATTTCTCATCCTATCTCCCATCGTAATTTGAGACAGGAATTCAAAAAAGGATCCCATATGGGTTCCCACATAGGTTCCCATGTAGTTTACTATGTGGGCTTTTTCAGTAGGGCAGATGGAAATTAGAGTTACTAGAATATGACCACGAAGTCATATATCGTAAAGGTAGTTCAAATTTTGTCCCTGATGCTCTCTCGAGATAAGGAGAACCAGCAAAAATATAGCAAAAATATACCTTTTAAAATTAATGGTCAAAGCATCGAAAACTGTAATTTGGTGATTGTTGATTCTCTTTTGTTAAAGCTCCTTCGGCTTGAACGAACACATTCTCATCACGTATCTTATGCTTCGCATTCGATTTTGTCCACAATCTGAACTTTTCTACATTATGTTCAACATTATGTCTTGTTTGTATGATTAAAAAAAAAGTGCGCATACTGTAAGAAAAAAAAACCATTTTGTTATTGAACATTTTATTGCAACTTGTGCCGTTTTTCCATAAATTTAATTTGTTTATTTTCAATGTTATTTTTTACAATTCAAACTGAAAATACGCATTCTAGCGTAAAATGGTTTTGTAGATCTTTTTTTGTTGAACAACTTTTGTCTTTTCATTTTTTTTTCATACCTTGTGCCGTTTTCCAAAAAATTTAATTATTTTGTTATGTTATTTTTTACGATTGAAACAAAAACTACGCCTCCTATTACAAAATTATTAATGACAAATTTGTAGCTCTTTTTGGGATGAGCAATTTTTGTCAATTCATTTTTTTCATAGTTTGTGTCGGTTGTCCAAAAATTAAATTTTTTAATTTTTAATGATGTTTTTAATTTTCTAATTTTCAATCAAAGAGATAAATTTTTACCCAAAAGGATAAATTTTTAACCATGTAGGTTAATTTTCTGCCAAAAAAGATTTATTTCTTATAAAATTTTCAACCAAAAATGGAATAATTAAATTTCCAGTTGAAAAAATTTATTTTCACCAAAAAAAATGTTAATAAAATAGTTACATTTAAAACAAAAGAGGATTTTCAACTAAAATGATGAACCATCAACCAAAAAGGTTAATTTCCAACAATGAAGTTTCACTTTCTACTAAGTAGTTGTAGTTCCAACCAAAAAATATTTTAATTTAAAAACAGCTGAATTCCACCAGAAAAGACGAATTTTCAACAAAATATTTCAATCCTCAACCAACAAAAAAAAACATGTGTCTCATCAAAAAGTAATCGCTAACAAATTTGTAGATCTATTTTGAAGGCTCATTTTTTGCTGATTCATTTTTTTCGTACCTTGTGTTTGTCTAAAAATTCAATTTTTCCATTTTAAGTGCAGTTTTTTACGAATAAAACAAAAACTACGCGTCCTACCAAAAAGTGATATCTAACAAATTTGTGGATCTTTTTTGAATACACAATTTTTTTTGAGTTATCTCTTTTCGTACCTTGTATAGTTTGACCGAAAAATAGAATTTTTGATTTTTCAGTATTTTTTGTGCGGTCAAAATTAGAATTTTCGATTTTTCAAGAAAATTCAAAGAGTTGTTCTGATAATCTTGTAGGGTGTTCAAAATGCAATGTTTTTCTTTCTATGACATTTTTTCATATCGTGCGTTGTTTGGCTTAAAATGTTCATCAAAAAAAGTCATGAGAATGAATTGTTCGTCTTATTGAGTACTATTGATAACCGCACATAGAATTTTCAAATCTTAAAAAAAAGTGGTCCCAAACATTTTGAAAATGTACTCAATTTTTTAATTTTTATCCAAAATGGCTGGCTACCGAACTTGACCTTCATCTTAGGACATTTGAAGAGTATATCAAAGCCCAATCCAATCTGTCAATTCTTATAAAATTATCGTGCTAAATGTCTAAAAATCTACAGACACACATGCAAACAGATAGACATATTCGTAAAAACCAGTTTTTCGGATTCAGAGGGTCTGAAAACGTGGATATTTGACCAAAACAGCGGACGGGGGGGGAGGTCAAATTTTACACAAATTTAATACCTTATCTGATGAGAATGTAGAAGATAATAGTAAAATTAACACTGTGAGCATGCAATACCTTCGCAATGTGTGCGGTAAAACGCTAATGGACAAAGTCAGTAACGAGAGAATCCTCAAAGAATGTGGTGTAGAGGAGACACTATTTGACAAACGTGGAAGAAATTCGTTGAGGTGGTTAGGGTACGTTGAGTGAATTGAAGATGAACGACTGACGAACCATGTATATCGAGGTAAAATAAATGGTAGGGTACACACAGGCAGATCGATGAAAGAATGGTTGGAATGTGTGAATTGGAGCCTTATTCGAAAAGATATAGAAACCCATAGAAACACAAGAGCTTGCAGGAGGAAATGCATGGACGTGAAAGAAGCTAAGGAGGTATGCCAGGACAGAAAAGTGTGGCGACAAATAGTTTATATGTAAGAAATGCATGATGAAGAGTGTCAGCGGAGTGAGTGACGCCTGAAACGAAATACCTTGGATACCAATGGGCCCGAGTGGAGAGCTTTGCATAATGACGTTGTGAAGCTCTTCACCTAGAAAAATTGACCAGCGACACGGGTCGGAGCGATGTTGTGGGCACATACATTCCTTGATCCCCGGTAAAGTAACGAGGCCAGAACCGCGCAAGTTAAGATCACCCCGAAAAGGAATGGGCCTTATGATCACTCAGAGAAAGTCGATTCCTCAACTGATGAAGTCACAGTGGTCGAAGTGAGTTTTTTTCCCCACTAGTGGGAAAAGTAAACTAGTCGCATTTCCATCGCGGGTGTTGAAAAAACATCCTTTTGTCGCAAGAGGGCATTTCTCTGAGTGGTATAGCAATAGTAACAATGATAATAAAATATCCAAAGAAACTATAACCTCTAACATCGAGATGGCTGTCATATATTTAAACATTAAATATGTTGTGAACATACATTTTTCTCCGGGCAGTGTCAACATGTCATTCTGCAAGTGGCAATAAAAAGTGTTTTATTTATGATTGTAAATTCAATCATTTTGTACAGAACAGAAACTGAAATCGAACTTTCATGAATACTCGAATAATAACTTTCGTTCAAGTATCTATTTTAAATCTCCATCATTTTAATAAGTGCATTTTTTATTATTATCGTGTTGTTCACTAGAAGGTTGTCGGCAACATCCTTAGTTTTTTCTTTGTTATTCCTAAAAAAATTATTTCAGAAAATCAAACATTTTCTTCTACACAAAGGACCCCGCACCAAATGTACAGAAAAAAGCCTTATGATAAAAAATTCTAAAAAAAAATTTTTCTTGTATTTTCGAACCTGCAAACTAAAAATTCGAAAGAAAAATGTCAGAAAGATGGACAGTTTTTAGACAAACACTTGTCCAAAGTTTCGATTTTTACATGTATTTTAATGGAAAAATGCTTATTTTAGCAAAATGTTTTTTTTCCTCAAAAACGCTATGATAGATTTGACTAAAACTTTTATATTTTGACGATCAGGCGTACCGAATCAAAAGATTCGTACCCACGATCTAGAAAGAATAACGATTCTTTGGGTATACAGCATGTTTTTGGGGGTGTTTTTGTACCCTAAACATCCAAGTAACATATTTAAATCATCATTTCTTAGTAACTAAAATCAATAGAGATTTTTATTCATCCTCTACGGCATGAAACGACTTTTCAATAAGTGGAGTAAGCGTACATAGCAAGAATATGTTTTGACTTAATTTTAGGGGATGTTTTACCATCCCTTAAACAATGAGTCTTAAGTTCCTAACGCATTAATCAATAACGAAAAATAATTTTATTTTCAAATGCATGAAAGCTGATATTTTATGACAGAAAATAGTCGCGTACAACCCTAAAAGCTTCCTAAAGCACTTTCAACCCCTTATCAGATATAAAACCCACCCAAACTACCCCTAAATATTTTTAAAATTCAACAAAACCAACCTAATTCAAAAATCCGCCCAATTTTTGCTGATAATAATTTCAATTGATGCCAAAGGGGCGCACATAAAGTCCCAACCCTTCAGCACATGTATAACTCACCCCAGCCACCCCCGAATATTTTAAAAGTGCAATAAAGTCACCCTAATTCAAAAATACGCCAGGTTTTTCTGATAATGTTTTCAGTTGATGCCAAATGGACAAAAAAGTGTCTCAATCCCTCAGCACATATAGAACTCACCCCAGCAACCCCTAAATATTTTTAAAATTCAATACAATCACCCTAATTTCAAAGTACACCAGGATTTTTCTGAAAATGTTTTCAGTTGATGCCAAATCTAAAATGCCAAAACTAAAATGATCATTTTCCATTAAAACACATGTAAAAATTGGACCTTTGATAAGTGCGTATCTGGAAACTGTCCTTTCTTCTTACTTTTTTGAATTTATTGAATTTTTAAAATATAAAAAAATATTTAGACTTGGATGAGTTCCACATGTACTGAGGTGTTGAGACTTTTTGTGTGAACCGTTCGCATCAATTGAAAAAATTATCATCAAAATCCTGGATTATTTTGGAATTGGGCGGTTTATATTGAATTTTAAAAATATTTAGGGGTGACTGGGGTGAGTTCTATACGTGCTGAGGTTTTGAAACATTTTTTTGCCCATTTGGCATCAACTGAAAACATTTTCAGAAAAATCTTGGTGTACTTTGAAATTAGGGTGATTGTATTGCATTTGAAAAATATTTAGGGGTGACTGGGGTGAGTTCTATACGTGCTGAGGGTTTGAAACTTTTTTTTGCCCATTTGGCATCAACTGAAAACATTTTCAGAAAAGTCTTGGTGTACTTTGAAATTAGGGTGATTGTATTGAATTTTAAAAATATTTAGGGGTTGCTGGGATGAGTTCTATATGTGCTGAAGAATTGAGACACTTTTTTCTCCTTTTGCCATCAACTGAAAACATTATCAGAAAAACCTGGCGTATTTTTGAATTAGGGTGACTTTATTGAACTCTTAAAATATTCGGGGGTGGCTGGGGTGAGTTCTACATGTGCTGAAGGGTTGGGACTTTATGTGTGCCCCTTTGGCATCAATTGAAATTATCATCAGCAAAAATTGGGCGAGTTTTTGAATTAGGTTGGTTTTGTTGAATTTTAAAAATATTTAGGGGTAGCTTGGGTGAGTTTTATATCTGATGAGGGGTTGAAAGTGCTTTAAGAAGTTTTTAGGGTTGTACGCGACTATTTTCTGTCATAAAATATCAGCTTTCATGCATTTGAAAATAAAATTATTTTTCGTTATTGATTAATGCGTTAGGAACTTCAGACTCATTGTTTAAGGGATGGTAAAACATCCCCTAAAATTAAGTCAAAACATATTCTTGCTATGTACGCTTACTCCACTTATTGAAAAGTCGTTTCATGCCGTAGAAGATGAATAAAAATCTCTATTTATTTTAGTTACTAAGAAATGATGATTTACATATGTTACTTGGATGTTTAGGGTACAAAAACACCCCCAAAAACGTGCTGTATATCCAAAGAATCGTTAATATTTCTAGTTCGTGGGTACGAATCTTTTGATTCGGTACGCCTGATCGTCAAAATATAAAAGTTTTAGTCAAATCTATCATAGCGTTTTTGAGAAAAAAAAACATTTTGCTGAAATAAGCATTTTTCCATTAAAATACATGTAAAAATCGAAACTTTGGACAAGTGTTTGTCTAAAAACTGTCCATCTTTCTGACATTTTTCTTTCGAATTTTTAGTTTGCAGGTTCGAAAATACAAGAAAACATTTTTTTTAGAATTTTTTATCATAAGGCTTTTTTCTGTACATTTGGTGCGGGGTCCTTTTAATTCGTGCTTGCCCATTTATATTGAATGGGCCTGAAATAAATATCAGATACTTTCTATAATTTAATATCCGTTTAATCCGTCTAACGGATCTCGCGCTTCGCGCTCGGATATTCATTCTTTGCACTTGGAATGCTTGAATGAAATTTTATCAAAAACATCTCATTTAGGTCCCAGTATTTGTATGTATCTTCATAATCTGAATTTTCTACGTAACTAAGTGTGTGTAGTTAAAGATTAAATTGCTCAAAGCTCTGTAGGCTTTAAGGTAAACATTTTCATCGGGACACTCGCGCTACGCGCTCGATTTGTAATAATTTCTCAATCATAAATCATGAAAATGTAATAAATTATAACAAAATTTGTATCTCTTCATTGGGTGATCAACTTTTGTGTATAATTTTTTTTTTCGTACCTTTGGTCGTTTTTCCACAAATTTTTCATTTTTATTTTTAATGTTACTTTTTACGATTAAAACCAATACTACGCGTCCTATCAAAAAGTAATTTATAAAAAATTGGTAGGTGTGTTTTAGGTGCACAATTTCTGTTTACTAATTTTTTTCGTAGATTGTGTCGTTTTATCAAAAATTATAATTTTTTTATTTTCAATGATATTTTTCACGATTACAACAAAAACTACGTGTCCTATCAAACATGTATTAATAAAAAATTTGTATCTCTTTTTCGTGTGAAAAACTTTTCATCATTTATTTTTCTCATAGCTTGTGTCGTTTATCCAAAAATTCATGGAATTTTAGATTTTTCATTCTTTTTTGTGCGATAAAAATTTGAATTTTCGATTTTTCAAGAAAATTCAAAAAGTTGTTATGATAATCTTGTAGGGCTGTCAAAAACCAACGTTTATCTTCCCCTGACTTTTTTTCATAACGTGTGTTGCTTGGCTTAAAATATTCATTATTGATTGATTTTTAAAATTTTGTGAATGGTATAACTCTGATAATTTTTTTTATCAAAAAAAGTCGTAGAGATAAATTGTTTGGGTTTCTAAGTACTAAGAATAGCCGTACATAAAAAATTGTTAAATTTCAAAAAAACTGGTAGCAAAAATTTTGAAAATGCTCTAACTTTTTGGATTTTCATCCAAAATGGCTGGTTAGCGAACTCGTCCTTTCTTTTGAGACCTAAAAAAAGTGTGCCAAAGCTTGATTCGATCCGTTCATTTTTTTTAGAGTTATCGTGTTTACGGACGGCCGGACGGACAGACAGACGCCATCGCCAAAACCTGATTGTCGGCTTCAGAGGGTCTCAAAGCGTGTCGATCCGTTGAAAAATTGTGTTGTCGAATTTCAGACAATTCTAATACTTTCTCAATCATACATGATGAGAATGTAAACATTAAATAAATTAGCTCTTGATAAAATATTATTTAGTTCTTTATAATTGCTTGATGAGAATTTTATACACTTTGGTGACTATTCGATAAAAACGACAACCACTAATAAGCTTCAGCTATTTGTTGTTTAAAAGGATCGTTACAAAATGTAACATTTAATTCTTGATAAAAGAGAATGTAAGAGTCCCTGAGACTTTCACTGAGCCTATTAAAAGAAACGGTTAAATGGAAGTTGACACGTCCTTGCGCCACGACCATTTATTTTTCTCGACTAAGACATTACGAAGTCTTTTTCAATTCCTTGATTTCTACAAATTTACTACCCTGGTGCACGGTTCATGGTTCTATTTATTATATTCATTATTGTAAGTTAATAATTTCAAGAAATGTAAATTTTGTAGGAGAAAGTATACCAACTTGGGATAATTTTATCAGTTTCAGATCTTACGGATGTACGATGTCTTTCGCATAATGTTGACAGGAAGTCATATTCATAATATCCGGTTACTCAGCTAAGAATACCTTTACCTTATTTTAAACACAAAACAGTATCTTCTTTATATCCAATTGCTTCATCATATAGGGAGGTTTGTCATTATATCAATTGTCAAGTCTTCTTTTTATACACGGAAAAAATTTATCCGTATGTGGAAATCGAGTCAGGGCCAGACTCATCATGAAACACGTAGCCACAGTGGAGCCATGTCTATGGGCCCGATCAAACGCCCGATCGGCCCCCGGTCTGGCCCCTATTAATTACCCGAGTCTAGCCACATTATTGACTGTTTTGTTAGAAATTAAAATCCTTAAAAATAATTATAACACAACCCATGTGCGAAGTTATATACGGCCCAGCACTGGCCCAGTATCGGCAAAAATATTGCCGAAGATCGGCTGCCAATATCGTACCGTTGCTGGAATGATAACTCCGGTATGCACTTGGCGGCCAATTCTGGCTAGTAACGACATGACAAAAAAGGTATTTAAAAAATAAATATTAATTGATTGCGTGTATTTTGACTTTGAATATTAATGGTCCTGTGTACAGTGAATACATATATTACATTTTTAAATATTATATTACAAATCAAATTTCTAACGCTACAGGGTATCGAACCTACATATATACCTAAATCTATCATACCTAGCAGTCGAGAGTATTGACCATTGCGCTAAATCTACGAGTTGAAACCCGATGAAAAAGCCATCTTCATAAGCTACAGCTCAAAAAAGTTAAAACACCCAATTTTAAACTCTCTTTTTCTAATTAAATATTTATTATAGTACGAAGTTATGTAAATGTAAAATATACGAACTGTTAACAGGAATATCAATGAAATAATTTTTAAAATAAATAATTTAAATCGATTACAATTTTTCATCGTGTTATATTTCGTTTTTTCGCATTTTAGACTACTTTACAACTTTCTACAATGACAGGAAATGTAATTTTTTACGAACATTTAAAATTTTTAATGACGGAACTTAGAAATGAGATCCTGAACTTTGACCATTTTTTAATCACAAATTTTTTCAAACTTTCGTGTAAGGTTTGATTTTAAGGCGTTTTAGACCATTTTACAACGTTTAAGATTAACATAAAATGTAATTTTTTCTGAACATTCAAAATTTTTAATGACGGAACTTAGAAATGAGATCGTGAACTTTGACAATTTTTGTATCACAAATTTTTTCAAACTTTCGTGTAAGGTTTGGTTTTAAGGTGTTTTAGACCATTTTACAATGTTTAAGATTGACATAAAATGTAATTTTACTGCTATGTGCTACTAACGGCTCACTATTTTCAATTTCATGTGCAGAAGGAGCCTGCGGAACGTAGGTAACAATAGTTGGCGTTGGGGCTGCGTTATTATTTATATTGTTCGTTGTACAAAATAGGTTGAGACAGACTTTCGGTAGACATTTTTGTACCAGATCGCAGAATCCGTATTTATACATGGAGAATAAGGTTATTATTACTAACGGAACATAACCTAAGTACGTAAGAATTTCTGTGGTGGTTTCAGTCCATGTTCGTGTTCGCCGTTCATTTCTGACTCTGTTTAAAACATCATCGATATCATCTAATGTTCTACCTGCTTGCAGTAATTGCTCATTATCAATCTGTTTTTGGATTGGTAGTAGTTTATCGTTGAGTAAATCTAGATCGTTACTGGTATACGGAACAGAAATATTTTTTGTATAATATATGTGTTTGTTCAGTTCTTTACTTTTTTTCAACTTAACTATGGCACCTTCGGTGGTTAAAATACAATTGCTCTCTGACGATAGAAGTGATGCCTCGTTAATTTTAATATCTTTAATTATTCCTTCGCAGTTAGTTGTCAAGTCGATAGATTTTTCAGGAACTATAATATATCCTTGACTTTCTGCTAAGCTAATAAAAACTAAGAAATCGATTTTGAGAACGGATATTTCACATGTTGATAAATCTAGTGTTTTAATGCTATTACGGATAATTTGGTTTTCGCAACTGTGTGTATCGGCTAACAAGTAAGTTGGATGAGAACGTTCACAGATTTTGATTTTTTCGAGTAGCTTGCACCTGAATATTTCTTTTTCACTAATAGGGACGTACATGGTTTTTGGATTATTCAAAAAAATGAACTGTTCCTTCGGGCCGGGTATAAGGAATTGATTGCCATGTTGCTTCGGTATCGGGATTAAATGTTGGATTTTATATTCGTCAATTTCAAATAGTGGTATGTTAACTGAGTACAATAATTTCATGTTATTCAAACCAATGCTTATTTCAGATATGTCGATAATATGTTGATAATTTACTTCTTTGAGTGGCAAAGCATACTTTACGTTAAATTTATCCTCAAAATTTTTAAGGGATTCAATGAGCAATGTTGGTGTTAAAATTTGCGGATGTACTATGCCATTTTTACCGTCGTTAATCGAATTTATTAACAGTGTGATATCTTCGTTTAACTCATCTATAAGCAAAGTCATGACTATTCTCTGATTTGAAATAAACAAATTTTTGGTGTTATCATTTATTCGAGTTCTCGTTTGATTTAAGCGCTCGGAGTTTTTTTGGTTATGTACAAAAAGTGATTCACCATCATAAGAGCCAGAATTGAAAATCATTCTTATTACCTGCGTTTGGTTTTGGAGACTGGAAGCTAACTGTTTGTTTTCTAAGTAAAGTTTGTCTAATTCATTATCAACATACGACAAATCAGATTCTGTCAAAGTCCCGAACAGTGTCTTAGATATACTACCTATTGCATTAATCAATCCTCTTTTTCTATTACCCGTGCAGAAATCGCCAAGTTTGTTCCATGTTCCAGACTTGGGCCGGGCTGGGCGTCCCTAGCCTGGATCTAGCTCGAATTTTGCAATGGCTCGAGCTTGGGCCCAGCTAGTGTCAAAGTTCCAAAAATTGACGACAGATGGCGTAGTACTATTCTCTTTGTTTACTTATTACTTTGGAGTTTCGAGTGTGAATCTTTACAAAGTGGCTAATTTGGTATAAATTAACATTCTTAAAGTATCTTGACAGGTAATTCGAGTCATAATTTGAACCAAACTGAACTTATAAATTTTGTGTGAGTTATTGAGAATAGTGGTGATGGTGCTGATGATGATGGTCGATGAACAAAATACAAATCATCATTGAAATTAAATTGCGATAAAAATGCCTAAAATAAAAAGCACTCTGAGAGTCCGGAGGCATCGAGCACTCGGCAGTATCGCATATTTACGCGGTGAAAGTGCAAGTAAGTCCTTATATTAATTATAAATAATATTTTCTCATCAAGATTACATGTGACTTCTAACCTCGAACTGAGAAAACTTTTTCATCGAATTATCGAGTGTAAATATATTGTTGATGTATGTAATGATGTTTAAAACTTTAATTTACAAAACAAGCATGGCAGACGTAAATTGAAAAATTATTGTATATAGATGATGATGACGCAGATGATGAGGAAGAATCACAACCCGGCGAGATAATCAATGAAATACCTCAATTTGGAAATGTGGATCAGATCATTGGAGAAAATATTTTAAATCAGAATCTTGTAAGGGAAAATGAAAATTACCATGTCGCCGAAGTTGAGGTTACCACAGATTCTTGTAGTAGTTTGAGAAATGATAACTGGCTGGGAATCGATAATAAACTAGGGCTAAGCCTGGGCCAAGCTGGGCGATCGGGCTTGGCAATATAGCCTGGCCCTGGCCAGATTTGGCGTTTCATTCAAGCTTGGCCCAGGCTAGATCGCCAGGCCAGGGCCTAGTTTTGCCAAGCCTGGGCCCTGTTTGGGCCATGACCAAATTTCTACACGGGTATGTGTTCCACCTAACAGTTTATATAAAAGGCTACGCTGAATACCTAGTCGCTTCATCCTACCGCTGATGAGACTCAACTCAAATTGTTCAGTGCAATTTAAACACATGTTAATTGTTGATTCATAGTGTCCCATCAGGTTATTAAACCTAGTATTAACATTGTCTACGTCGACCGATACATATAAGTGCCAATTTTCGTGGTATAACCTAGCGTCGCCTAAATCTTTCGCAAAAATAGTGACATTATGGAGTGGAGTCACTACGAGGCAGGAAATGGAGGAGATGAGTCAATGGACGATTTGCATGAATTATGAGGTATTTATTTTCAAAAAGAATTTCGTAATTAGTTTGGCTGGAACGCCGTACTACTGTTGCTGGACCCAACCATTCTGAGTCTAACTTGTTTCTTTTAGTTTCGTTATGGACAAGTACAAGATCTCCGGCACCGAAAATAGGATTTAAAATGACAATATTCGAATCCTGTAATTTCTTTAATCTCTCCTGTGTCCTCTGGATTGATTCCTTTCCCATTCAGTCCCGTTCAGTTTGATTATCGGCGATAAAGCTTTTTAACAAATCCTTCACCGTTGCATGGGTTCTCTCTAATGCTCCATTCGCCTGAGGGTGAAAGGTTGTAGTTTTTATGTGTCTAATTCTAAATAGATTTTCAAATTTTTGGACCAATTCTGATACGAAGTTTGCTCCTTGATCAGTCAGAATCTGTTTCGGAGAAGAAAATATGTATATGTAGTGATCCATCAGTTGTGTTATGATTGACTCACTGCTAGTTTCTTTGAGCGGTATTAGAACGAGATACTTTGTTAATACATCTTGGAGAGAGAGTATATACTCGTGTCCAGATTGTGTTATAGGCAGTGGTCCAAAAATGTCCATTACAATTTTATCGTTAGGTGCCACTGGCACATCGGGAATTGCTGCTTCGATTTGCGGCCTAATACGTGTCAATTTCTCTCTTTGACAGATGTCACATTTCTTAATAAAGTCGATGACTTCATTCTCCATATTATCCCAAGAAATAATTTCCCTGAGTCGCTTTATGGTTTTCTTTTCTCCAAAGTGAACTGATCCGATGTTTCCATGTGCTTCAGACAGAAGGTTTTGTTTGTCTTCTCTCGTTAACTCTTTGTTTGGTCGATCAAATACAAAGAATGCATGTTCTGGGAATTTTTTATGAAGAAGAAATTTGAGCATGTCGTGCAAACGCACTTTTTCAGTTTTTATTATTAGAGGGTCTTCCATGTGAAAGGACCCCGCACCAAATGTATGGGAAAATGGCTTTCGGTGGATTTGGCTGAAACTTGGTAAATATATAGATTTTAAGGGCCTAATAAAAGATCCGGCAAAAAAAAATTAAGAAAAATGGACAGTTTTTGCGCTATACGCTGTACCAAATGCGAGTTTGATAATGATCTATGTTGCGCGCATCTCAAAACTGGCGAACGCTAAGCGCTCAAGATTTTGATTTAATAAAACGTAACTTCTCTTACGTTGAAAACGGTGCCCCGGCAAGATCAATATCAAATGAGGTTAATATTACCATAATATACTTCGTGCGCTAGTCTAACAGACCGAACGCTAAGCGCTCGATATGTAGTCTAAAATTCAAAACATGCTTCCGTGCGCGCAGATAAGGTGACAACGTTCGGTCGAAACAAAGCGGCGTTATTTCAAAGATATATATAGCGTGCTTCTTAAAACAGCCGAACGCTAAGCGCTCAAGATTTGAATTCAATAACAGTAACTGCTCTTACGTTGGAAACGGTGCCCCGGTGAGATCAATAACAAATGAGGTTAATATTACAATCATATACTTCGTGCGCTAGTCTAACAGCCCGAACGCTAAGCGCTCGAGATGTAGTTTCAAATTCAAAATATGCTTCCGTGAGCGCAGATAAGGTACCAATGCTTAGCGTTTGGTCAGTTAGACCTGCGCGCGACGTATATCATTGTAATATTAACCTTATTTGATATTCATCTCAGGGGGGGCACCGTTTTCAACATTATTGCAGTGACATTTTATCAAATTCAAAACTCGAGCGCTTAGCGTTCGGCTGTTTTAAGAAGAGCGCGATATATATATATTCAAAATAACCTTGCTCTGTTTCAACCAGACATTGTCACCTTATCTGCGTTCACGAAAGCATGTTTTGAATTTTAGACTACATCTCGAGCGCTTAGCGTTCGGTCGGTTTAACTAGCGCGCGATGTATATCGTTGTAATATTAAACTCATTTGATATTGATCTCACCGGGGGCACCGTTTTCAACGTTATAGAAGTGACGTTTTATTAAATCAAAATCTTGAGCGCTTAGCGTTCGGCTGTTTTTAGAAGCGTGCAAAATATATATCTTCAAAATAACGTTGCTTTGTTTTGACCTGACCTTATCTGCGCTCACGGAAGCATGTTTTGAATTTTAGACTACATCTCGAGCGCTTAGCGCTCGTTCAGTTAAACTAGCGCGCGATGTATATCGTTGTAATATTAACCTCATTTGATATTGATTTCACCGGGAGCACCGTTTTCAACGTTATAGCAGTGACGTTTTATTAAATTCAAATCTTGAGCGCTTAGCGTTCGCCAGTTTTGAGATGCGCGCAACATAGATCATTATCAAACTCGCATTTGGTACTGACCGCGCTCTGCCGTCGTCTCTCCCCTTCCACCACATATGGGGATTCATTGTTTTCACCAAATTGAGCGCTTAGCTCCGTATAGCGCAAAAACTGTCCATTTTTCTTAATTTTTTTTTGCCGGATCTTTTATTAGGCCCTTATAATCTATATATTTACCAAGTTTCAGCCAAATCCACCGAAAGCCATTTTCCCATACATTTGGTGCGGGGTCCTTTGAAGATTTTCCAGTTCTTGCGGTTTGTGAAATCCTTGATTTTCTTATAAAGCAGTTTAATCCAGTCTTGTTCTTGAAAATCAGGGAGTTGGATTCATAAAAGGGAAAACAGATTCTGTTTGCTCACTTTTATCCAGTTTTTTCCGTTAGCGACAGGTTTTGTCTTAACTTTATTAGGGAATCGATTTCTTTTCCATGCCCTATATTCTTCAACTACTTCTTTTTCGTCCTTGGGTTCAGCGGATCTAAGCTGCATGGGTTCCACTTCAGCATTTTCGCTGTCCGTTTCAGAAGGTTCGTATTCGGTGCTCATGTCCGCAACTTCTATTGCATTTCCTTCTTCACCGTCTCCTTCACGTGTTGGATACATACGCGACAATGCATCGGCGGCTGTATTTTCTTTCCCTTTTATATATTCGACTACATATTGGTAACCTTCAAGGCGAAGTCTCCATCTGAGTAGTTTAGACGCTGGATCTTTAATATTGAAGAGCCATTTCAGGGCCTGATGATCTGTTTGGATTATGAACTTTCTTCCTAACAGGTATTGCCTTAATCGTTTGACTGCCCAGACTATAGCAAGCAGTTCCTTTTTTGTTGTGTCGTAATTCATGTCAGGTTTATTGAGTGTACTAGACATGTAACAGCAGGGATGACCTTCTTGAGAAAGGATGGCCCGAGACCTACATTTGAAGCATCTGTTGTTAAAACAAATTGCTTTTTGTAATCAGGGTATCTCAACACTGGCGATGAGCATAAGCAGTTCTTTAGATCTCCGAAGGCTCTCTCGCAAGCTGATGTCCATTGAAAAGGGTGATTTTCTTTTGTAAAGTCAATGAGTGGCTTAGCCCTCGTGGAAAAGTTCTTAATAAATTTTCGATAATACCCGGCGAGTCCCAGAAACTATTTCACCTGTTTTGGATTTATGGGTGTTTTAAAGTCCCTTACCGCTCGAATCTTATTGGGATTCGGTTTTACCCCTTCTGCTGTGATCACGTGACCCAGATATTCCAACTCTGGTCTGAGATACTCACATTTATCAGGCTGCAACTTCAATCCCGTTTGTCGCAGCCTTTCGAAGAGTATGACGAGGTTCTCATTGTGTTCCTTGAGGCTTGATCCGAAAACGACGATGTCGTCAAGGTAAACAAAGCAAATGTTTCCTACCAAACCTCTAAGAGCTGTGTCCATCATCCTCTGGAAGGTTGCCGGCGAATTCTTAAGACCGAATGGCAATCTCTCGAATTCGAAATGACCTTGCTGTGTACTGAAGCCTGTATATTTTTTTGATTCTGGATCCATAGATATCTGATGGAATCCGGAGCTTAAATCAAATGCTGAAAAGGACTTTGCCTTTCCTAAGTGGTCGAGTATATCATCAATTATTGGTAGCGGGTATGCGTCTAGGTCAGTTCTTTCGTTTAGCTTCCTGAAATCAATTACAATGCGCCATTTTTTCTTTCCAGAAGCATCAGCTTTCTTCGGAACGACCCACAATGGTGAGTTGAAAGGTGATTTGGACATAGAGATTACTCGCTTGTTCAGCATCTCTTTCACTTGACGATTAATTTCAGCTTTATGGCACTCTGGTTGGCGATATGAAGGAATGTTAATGGGTCTCTGGTCTTTTAAGATGATTTCGTTTTTTGCTAAATTTGTGCATGGGAGAGGATCTCCTTCTAAGGTAAAAATATCGTGATAACTTTGGACAGTTTTGTTTATTCCTTCTCGGTGTTTTTCGTCAATATGCAAGAGTCTTGTGTTTGCTCTAAGAAGTTCTAATCTCTTGGCTAATTCCTTTGTCGTAATATAATGTACCCTCTCTTCGCGTTCGGGTTCAACAGATATGTACTTGGGTTGAATTTCCGTGGTTGCAAGCGTTATCATTTGTTCTGTTTGATTAGAAATCGGAATTCGTAATTCATGGTTCTGAATTCTGTAGGTTGAGTCTGGAATATGTGGATGATCTGTAATTAGCATATGCCCTTGTTTCTTTTCTACTTGCATGGTAATTATTTTAATCGAGCTTTTTCGTACAAATATCCCGTCATCGTGCAATTCATGTTTAAAATTGTCCAATTGTAGATGAGTGTTTGAAAGGCTAAATTTATAACTATACATTAATGGAACCCCGATGATTCCATCTTCGGGTAGTGGAAAATCATTTGGTACAATGACGAACACATGCTCTTTTCCCTGAAATTTTAATTTTGTTATTTCATTTGTCCGGTGTTGGTCATTTTCCATAGAGAACACTTTGCTAGATTTTTCACGTGGATGATTAGAATGAACAAGCTCATCCTTGATTAGGTTGAGTGAGGATCTACTGTCCACTAAAAGTCTTCCCGTTCTGTTTGTACCATGTAAGTTTGCTCTAATTGAGAATAGTCTTCCTGATATTGCGGAGACTCTATCTCTGTTGACAGTTGGTCCTCTTGATAGTCCAGAAGGTTTTCTGTGAGTTCTCCCTCCACCTGTAAATTGTGAACACGATTCGGTGGGTGGGACGTTGAGTGTCCTATCGGAAAATTTCGGTCTTTGCTATAGCATTGGGATTCGTTGTGTCCCGATCTTTTACAGATTTTACAAAACATTTGAAGTCTCTGTTGTAAAGGCAGAGAGTGATTTGGAGGGTTGTCAATGCTTGGGTACTTTGAATCGAACGGGGCATGTTGGAATGCTGACCTAGGTTGAGCAAACGTCGTTTTTGTCAGGGGTTTGTTACCGGGTGGTCTAACATTTGAGTATCTACTGTGATGCTTTTCCCGATACCAAACCTCGGATTCTAAGGCTTCCTGCTGTGCTTCGTTCAAAGTATTCGGTCGCAGAGGACGAACTTGTGCGCCGATTTCATCCTTCAAGGTCATTATGTATTTTTTTATTGCCGATTTCTCCTCTATTTGAATTGCTAAACGTCGCGAGGTTGGGTTCGATTGTTCGTTTTGGACCGCGTAAATGAGTACATTATAATGTTGTCGGAACCGCATATTATAATTTTGAACGGTTTCCATGCCTGTTTGCTTGCCGGATTCAAGTTTTGACCGACTCAACTCAACTGGAAGGCAATGCGATAAGAGCGAGCGGCGTTAGATGTAAGGTGTGGAAGGATGTTAGTTTTAAGGGTTAGTTGTAAGAAAATTCTGTAAAAAATGGAAGTGTAAGCAAGTCAATTTTTTAAGGCCAGCAGGCTAAAAAAATAAACGTTTATCTACCTACATTTTGTGTCAAAGTGGAAAACAACTGATCGTAATCATCTATTGAGCTGAAGCGGATAGCGCGTTTTGCTTGATCTTTAATTTTTTCGGCTTGATGAGATCCAAAAGTAAATCCGGTTGCGAACATCTCAATTTCGCACGTTTAACTGACTTAATAAAGTCCTCGACACCGACATCATCACGTCCTCTCAATTCTTCGACGGTTCTGATGATATCCTTCGCAGGAATGGATGTTGTCGCGGGAATGAATGTTGCCTGTAAACGAGACGCTTGAGAATTCGCGAAATTTCTTTGCCGATTCGGGGATGGAGAGCTGCTACTAGACTCTCGACGTTGAACACGATTTATTCGCACGCTTTCCTGGAGGATGTTGGGATACTGCTGGTGCGTTTTGCCTGTGATTTTCACCCTGTTCCGTTCGATTATTTTCAAGTGGGGGAAAAGATGAATTTTCTCATTTTTTGGCATCGAGATTTTCGCAAGGGGGATCTTTTTGTGACTTACTTGCTTGCGGAGGAAGAGACGAAGTTTCGGGTTTTGATGAATCCCCATTTTCGCATGAGGTATTTTTTTCTCTAGTGTTGTGACCAGAGCTCTCATCTTCCGTTAACAACAAATTCCCCTGTTTAGCGATATATTCTATTTCTCGTGCGCGCTGAGCATTTTCACTATTTAAAATTCGTAATGCATCTTGAATTTGCTTTTGGGAAGTTTCCATACTAATCAATTTATCGATGATGAATTTCATGGGGTCATCCATAATTGTGGGTACTTCCTGCGAACCGGACCCTAAATCTTCGCTAGACATTTCCCGAGCCGTGAGGAAAGGATTAGAATCGGGATTAAGATTGACTACCAATCCTTCACTTGTTTCCGATTCTTCCGTCGAGTATTCTACTCAGTTTTTTCTATAGGCTGAGAACGCCAGTGTGAGGTAGTGTTCCTATCGTAAAATTATACACTTGTTCGTTCGGATAACGACGCAAATTATTTAAAAAAAATATTTTATTGATTTTATAATCTAAACGTAAACGCTTGTTGAAGGAAGAAGCCGCGTATTGCTTCTTACTATTTTCGAATAATTACAATTTTCATCTAACTTATGCAACAAGAGTTTGAGAGACGCTGGCGCAGTTGAGAATCGATGGTAGGCTGGCTGACGTTGGCAGGATCAGGCGGGATGCTGTAGCTCCGTAGGCTGACAGCTGGCCGGAAAATCAGGAAATTCTTTGCCTCCCGCGGTGCCTCCTTTGAAGAGTAACGTCGCGCCTTTCTTAAGAGTCACTAGTACGTTCACTTAATTTGTACTATTAGCGTCATCTCTTTTGGCTAAAGATTAATCGTTTAATGATAATATTTATATGCCCTGGTAGTTCACTTGCGCTATCTTTAAAAACCTCGTAGGTTTTCACAAATATGGGACTATAATGCCACAACTCACAAAACTTCACTTAAATGAATTAACTGCACAGATTCTTTATTATCCCCGAAGAACGTCGTATCGATCAGAGGGATCGTGGCCAGGATCGCCAAAATTATGTGACGGTCTAGTAAATTACACTCTTTTAACTTGAATATAAGATACGTTTGTTTATTTGACCGAAAGATATACAGAGTGACATGTTCGTAGACAGGGCGCAAGGACTACTGAGGCCCCGAGGGCCTTGTGTATGCGCCGTAGGCAGACTACCCTTAGCTAGAATCTATGAGAGGGGAGAGTGGTGAAGTACAAGTATTACATAATGTGTTAAGAATATATTATACGGTCGAACACTCCCAGCACATTTGCAACAGAACAGCACGACGGAAAACAAAAATTAAGGTTATGTTTGTGGTTATATTACATCTAGCGCATATGGCTTGAGATGGCACTGCGAAGCGGTTATATGACGTCACAGTACATAGCCCGGTCTGGTACGAGTCAGGGCCACAGAATTCTTCCTATCGGGACCAGATAGTACACATCGGATCAGGCCCTAGTCGGTAATCGGTAATATATATGGCGATTTCTGCACGGGTAGGTCTCTGATATGAGAAAAATTCATCGGATATTTATGAACTTTCGTACATAATCTGCGAACTTTGAGAAAGATTCACGAACTCGATGTGAAAATTCTAAAACGGTTCATCACTTTTTTTTACGTGAATAATTACAAAAATATTACGAGTGATTGAGAAAAGATTCTCAGAACACTCACGAGCTTGCCCGACAAATCTGGGAACTACTATCGGCGCAAAAATTATAGGCATCTGCCTTTGAAGCTTAACAACTCAGCCAAAAAAAATGCTAGAGTAATAAGTAAATAGTAATTTGAAAGCTGCAAGTGTTTCACGTAAATGAGCCCGAACACGTTAATATAAAAAAATTTTGGGCACATTTAAGAAGAGTCAAGTTTAGAGCATTATTTCATATACAGGAGACAATGGGAAAAATTTGAAAAAATTCATGAATATGAGGAAAACATTTTTGAACAAATTGCAGTTGGCAAATTTGAGAAATAATAAAAATTGTTGCTTAAAATTACAAAAATGTACAACCATAGTATGTTCGGTTCTAATAAAGATATTAAAGCGATTCAAACTGCAAACTGTAACGGATAGACTCTGTAATTATTTACAATCTCCTGGAAACATGTGATTGTTTTATTTTTGGTGGAAAGCGCGATATTTTTAGACATTTTTTTTGTTGGAAAACAAGTGTCAGAAAACTGCGGGGATCCTTTTTTTTTGCTTCCGACCGCTCGTGCCTTTCTTCGACTCGTGCTTCTGAACTCTTTCCCAGACATTTGACGCCTCCTCCGACCAGTGCCGTATTTCTTTCATTCGTGACATAAAATTGTGTATATAGTAAATGGAATTGGTCGTTAGGCTTGTAGATAAAATAATTGTAGGCTACGATCGAGGTCAAAAAAACTTTGTTTCCAAAATTTTTTGTGCTCTTTTTATAAACTACGGGACATATGGTAAAGTGTGCACAACATTTTATGTGTGTTATACTGTTATTAATTCTCAAAATGAACCTGAATTGATATTTCTTCTAACAATTATTATTTTTCAGTGAAGAGAGAAAAAAACGTCCAACATATTTTTAAATTTTCAAACTAAAAGACAATTTCTTTGAAAATGGGTTGAATCCTCAAGCAAAACGTATTAAAAAGATGATTTTCGAAAGAAAAGAGACGAATTTTTCACATAACAATTCAATTTTCTAGCAAGACTTTTAACAAAAAAATTTAATTTTATCCTAAGAATAAACATTTTAAGCAAAAAACCTGAATTCTCAACTAAAAATTTAGCAGTAGATTGTTTTCACCAAAAATTAGAATAAACCTTGAACTGTTTCTCAAATGAAACCTCAATTTTTTCTCCCCATCTATACATTTATCGTCTTCTTTCTGATTCTGATATATTTTATTGTCTTATTTTGAAATCCACCCTAAAATTTAAAAAAGGTTCCACAATAACAAAATGGCGCATATTTTTCTGAAAATATTAAAAGTCCAAGGTACTTCACTGAAAGAGATACGGCATTGGTCGGAGGAGGTGTCAAATGTCTGGGCACGAGTTCAGAAGCACAAGTCGAAGAAAGGCACGAGCGGTCGAAAGCAAAAAAAAGGATCCCCGTAGTTTTCTCATACTTGTTTCCCAACAAAAAAAATGTCGAAAAACATCGCGATTTCCACCAAAAATAAAACAATCACATCCTTCCGGGAGATTGTAAATAATTACAGAGCCCATCCGTTACAGTTTGTAGTTTGAATCGCTTTAATATCTTCATTAGAACCGAAGATAATATGGTTGTACATTTTTGTAATTTTAAGCAACAATTTTTATTATTTCTCAAATTTGTCGACCGCAATTTTTTCACAAATGTTTTCCTCATATTCATGAATTTTTTCAAATTTTTCCCATTGCCTCTTGTATATGAAATAATGCTCTAAACTTGACTCTTCTTAAATGTGCCCAAAATTCCTTACTTTTTTTACATTTTTCAATCTGCAAAGCACAAAAAAAATTTTACATTAACGTCTTCGGGCTCCTTTACTTGAAACACTTGCAGCTTTCAAATGACCATTTACTTATTACTCTAGCATTTTTTTTTGGCTGAGTTGATAAGCTTCAAAGGCAGATGCCTATAATTTTTGCGCCAATAGTAGAAAGAAGGTTCGCCTGTACGTGGCCCGCACACATGCTCACCCAAACGCGCGGTGCTTGTGTGCGCTCGTATGTGTGCTTCGAGCTCGTCGGATGAGTGGCTAGAAGTTTTATAATACCTATTTTGTTTGGCCTCGATGGCTGCACGTGTTTACGTACTCCTGGTTTATGTTTAGAAACTGGTGAGTCAGCAGTTTTGAGGGTTCGAATCTTCTGAGTTGCGAATTTATAAATTAATATAAATTAAATCACACAAATAAAATTTTTCCTCTTCATATTTCAGTCTGAAATTTTCAGGCACTGTTTGTAGGAAATTCGAACTGTTCGTAAGAAACTTCGAAATTTATCCATATATTTCTCATAGAAATAAGGATGTAATGTTTCATTTTTTTTATCTCGTATCCGAGACCCAGCTACAAGTTCGTGACTTTTTCACGAATAAATTTTTTCCATGTATATTTTGAGATAATGCGACCCCAGAAAATGAAGCATGCATTTTTTTAATTTCCGCGAACCCGTGCGTGTGTGTGATATTTTTCTGTTTACCATATCTCAAAAAGTAAAAGAGCAATGATCATGAAATTTGCATGAATTGTAACTCCAATGAATATGCAGGTGTGATAAGATTTGGAGCTAGATCGGCCAATTAGAGGTAGTTTTTTAATGCGTTTAAACTTTTGTTTTTAAATCTTTACCTTGTTTATATGAGAAAAACTTTTCGATCGACCTATTGTGGAACCTTTTATAAACTATTAGTCTGATTTATGAAGTTTTAACAAAATTGTTTATTTTTCTTATTAAGAGAAAAACTTTATTGATATAAGGAATACAATAGTACTGCATCTGATGCATTTTTTCGCGTCTTCGAGACGCATCGATCAACCTAATGTGCAACCTTTTATGACCTCTTATGACCTAGCAATACGATTGATAAATTTGAAAAATATACTGTTTAGCTTGTTTATATGAGGAAACATTTATATATTCTCATGAGAGAAGGTATTAGTTTTGTTTGAAATTTGAATCCCTCAATTTTCGTCAAATGTCCACGTTTTGAGACCCTCAGAACCCGAAAAACAGGTTTTTACGAATTCGTCTGTATATATGTCTGTCTGTGAGCCCGATGACTTTTGAAGGAATTAAACTTAATTAATTTTTTTCCAGTTTCAAAAATTATATGTGCGGCTATTTGTAGTACTCGAGAAGTCGAACAATTTATTCGCACAACTTTTTTCGATAAAAAGAAAATTATCAGAGTTATAGCATTTGCATAATTCAAAAAAACAAACGAAAATGAAAATTTTAAGCCAAACAACGCACGGTATAAAAAAAGAGTCAGGAAGAGAAAAACGCCGCTTTTTGAAAGCCCTGAAAGATTATCATAACAACTTTTTGAATTTTGTTAAAAAATCGACAATTCTAGTTTCTCGACCAAGGGTTCTGGTTTTAACGACAAAAAAAAAATCCATTTTTCGGTCTAACTATGCACGATAAGCAAAAATATAACGAGACAAAAATTGTGCACCCGAAAAAAATCTACGAATTTGTTATAAATCAGTTTTTGATAGGACGCGTAGTTTTTTTTTATTCGTTAAAAAAAACATTAAAAATTAAACATTAAATATTTTTGGACAAACGACACAAGCTACGAAAAAAAAAAGAATAGACAAAAACTGTGCGGCCAAAAAGAGCTGTAAAAATTTGTTAGGAATCCTTTTTGATGGGATGCGTAGTTTCTGTTTTGATTTAATTGGACATGGAAAGAAATATTTCACAAAAAAACAAAAATCCACCAAAACCATCTGCGATTAAAAAAATTTATCACGTTCAACGGTATAAATTTGTGAGATCAAAGTTAGCCAAGAAATTTTGGAAAAAATAATCATAACAAAACACATAGAGAAGATTTTTTTTTATAAACTGCCTTACAGAAATTTTCAAATTAAATTTATAAAGGGAAATTAGACATATTATACAACTTAGCGGTATCATATTATACCGTTAATGTCTCATACCCATTTATTTTGTATTAAAATAATTTTTCTTATAACATTAAATCTCGCCAAGTTCTCTAATGTCTAATACGATAGATATGCAATTACTTCAATTTAAAGTAAAAGACTACTTTTACTGAATATTATTATTATTATACCATTGAGCCATTTCCTTTTGGGGTATGCGTAACTCGCTGGGTGAGGAAAGGAGTAATGTGAGGTAGGGGGTATAGATTTTTTAGATTAATCTAGAATTATCGTGTTATTTATTTAAATAACCCGTTCGTTCCGGAACACTGCTCCGACCCAGGTTGCTGATCAATCTCTCTAGCGATCACCCCGCATGAAGAGCCTCACAAGGTTATGTGAGGTTCCCCACTCGGTCCCATTAGTATGCAAGGTCTTTTGTTTCAGGCATCATTCCCTCTACTGACACTCTGTTTATTAACTATATTTGTCGCCACACTTTTCTGCCCTGGCATGCTTCTCTACCTTCCTTCACGTCCCTGCATTTTTTCCTGCAAGCTCTCGTGTTCATCTTTCATTCTTTCAACATGTCCGAACCATCTTAATGGATTTCTTTCCCATATGTCAACTATTGTCTCTTTTGCACCGCATTCTTTGAGAATTATTTCGTTTCTCACTTTGTCCATCAGTGTTTTCCCGCATGTTTGGCGTCGTAAATTCATGTCAATCGCGATAATTTTGCTTTTGTCCTTTTCTTGACGGCAGTGTCTAGTTGTCCCGAAAAATTAGAGGGGTTGGACCAATATTATTTATGTGGCCAGTCAGAGGGGTGCCTTCCCGCCCCCACGAGACTTTGGAAAAGGGGTAGGTGTTGCACCAACATTATTTCTATGGCCAATCACAGGGGTGCCTTCCCGCCCCACCCGAAAATTCGGGACGACTAGCCAATCTTATGAAAAATATTGCACTAGTCATCCCGAATTTCGGGACGACGAGACACTGCGTTTCTTGCAAGATCCATGCCTCGCTACCATATAGTACAGTCGGTACGAATATAGAATTATGTATTGCCATTTTAGCTTTTGTTGGTATGTTTTTACTTCTGATAATGGACCCTGCTCTACCTTTAACCTTCTACCCTCATTTATGCGCCTATCTAACTCCCCATCTATCTTTCCGTCGCTAGTGAATAGGCTACCCAGATATACGTACTTATCAACTTGTTCTAATCTCTCATCATTTAGGACAATGTTGCGCATTGTTTTCTCACCTTTTTCTTCAAACAACATGATTTTTGTTTTATTTACGTTAATTCAGAGGCCCATGTTCTTCATGCTTGTGTTCAGTTTACTCAACATTCTTTGCAAGTTCTCGATTGATTCTGCCATAACAATTTTGTCATCTGCGAAAGCTAACCCACGTACCCTCACTGTTTCGAGATCTACACCTTCTTCGTCGAAGAGGGTCATTCTTAGACACTAATCCATAAATATGATAAATAGCCATGAGGACATAACGCATCCTTGTCTCACGCCTTGTATAATATCGAACCAGGCACTTGGTTTTCCATTAACCCTTACACTCACTTTACCATCTGCATATATTGTTTTTATTGCTTGTAGGAGCCATCCATTGACTCCGTACTCTTTGAAGACTTCCCAAAGTTTACTTCTATTTACCTTGTCAAATGCTTTTTCTAGGTCAACAAATGCACAGAAAACTTTCTTTCCTACTCTCAAGCTTTTTTCTGTGATCTGTCTTAAGCTAAATATCTGATCTGTACATGATGTTCCTGGCATAAATCCACTTTGGACTTCCCATATCTTTTCTTCTGTAATTTTAATTACCCTAAGAATAAATATTTTTGAGTATATTTTATTTACGGTACTTAGTAAGTTGATACCTCTGTAATTACTGCTGTTGCTTTTATCTCCCTTTCTTTTGTATATTGGTACGATGATCGCTTTTCTCTACTCGTCTGGGACTTCCCCCATCTCGATAATACATAAATTTATCAATTCGCATGAATTTACTCGCCACCGTATTCAAGCATTTCAGCTCTAATACTGTCGACACCAGCAGCTGTACCGTTTTTTAAGTTATTAATTATATCTCTCTAACCTCAGTGACACAGACTTTTTCAATTGGGTTTTCTAATACATTATGCACTATGTCGCAGTTCTGTTGCACTATATCTTCACCTCCTAATAATTCTTTAAACCAGTTTTTTAAAGCGTCTACTATCCTGTCTGTATAATATAGCATTTCACCTTTGCTGTTTCTCATGCTGACAAACTCTGTATTTTTACTTTCCTTTATCTGTTTAAATATTAGTTCCTTGCTTCCTTCAAAGTCGTTCTCTATTTTCTTCTCTTCTTCTGTTCTGATTTTATCTTTACTCTCCTTGACTAGTCGTTTAACTTTCCTATTTTTGTGTCTGTAATCATTTTTGAGCCTATTGCTCTCCTCATCGGTAAAACCTGTGATGTTCAACGTTCTCTCGTTCGCTTTTTTCTTTTCTTGTTGGGCTGCCTCAATTTCATCATTCCACCATGCATCACCAGATTTTCTTCCTACAACCACCGTACCACACACTTCAGTCGCACTTCTAACAATAACATCCACAAGCACGGTTGATGCCGCCTCTATATTTCTATTATCTATTTGTGTCACCCAAGTTGTCTGATTTATGCGTTCGTTTATCTTATTCTGAAATTCTATTCGCACTTACAGTTTCTGTAAATTTTCAATCTTTATTCGCGTTTGTTTCGTTTTTTTTTGTTCTCTTCCTTCTCCATCCCCGCCCTAAGTTTATTTTGGAGACTAAAAGGTAATAATCAGTATTGCATTCGGAACCCCTCATGACTCTTGCATCTTTAACTAGTTCTCTTAGTCTTTCATCCGCAATAACGAAGTCAATTATACTGCGTTTACTTCCTTTACACCAGGTGTATGTGTGGATCATTTTATGTCGAAACCAAGTATTTGTGATAAGTAGGCCCTTTTCTAAGCATAACCTAACTAATTTTTCCCCGTTATAATTTTTCCTTGTTGGATCCCCAAACTTACCTAGCACCCTTTCCGTATCTGTACCCTGACGTTGGACGCCGACCCATCCGTTCATATCTCCTAGCAGAATTATTCTTTCACCTTGTTCGCAAGTACTTATTGTATCATTTAAAGTGTCTCGGAAGGCGTCTTTGACTTCTCTCGGATCGCTATCAACTGGGGCGTAACACGCTATGATAAATAATCTTCTGATTCCTACCTTCATTCTAGCCCACATCCCATTTTCTATGTTTCTACTTTCACAACCCTTTTTCTTCGTCTCAGGTGCACATAAAATATCTAGTTTTTTTATGTGCATGGTTTCTCGTAGTTCTCTTACTTTAAGATCATTCACTCCTCTAGCATTCCAAACACCCAGTCTCCATTCATCGCCTGAAACTCGACCTTTACGTTTACCGTTTTTATGCATTTCATCAATCAAAGTTTCAGTCCATTCCGAGGCTACTTTATTGTTTGTATTATTCATGTTTAGATTGTACACACAACTGGCACCTTTATGCGCGGAATTGGTTTTGCGAGTCGAAATCATGTCCAAGTTAAGGCGCTTCGTCAGGCTTGATTTTTAGCCCCTGTATTACAAATGAAATGTTTCCTCCTACAAGGATGAATTGTTCTATGTGGTATTTCAAACACATAATGTAAGAATGTAAACATTCAAATTTTTTCGCTAAACTATGGGTGCTATTGAAAAATGGTGCAGAGCAATTTTGTAGATTTATTCAAGGCGAGCAATTTTTCTGTTTCCCATTTTATCGTATTTTGCGCTGTTTAGCTGTAAATTTGAATTTTCGATTTTCTGATGGCATTTTCAACGTTAAAACAAAAACGAATAATTTTATTGAAAAACACTTAGGAGCAATTTTGTAGAATTTTTGATGACAAATAATTTTGGTCTCTTGCCTTTTTACTGTATCTTGCGTAGTTTCGCAAGAAATTTGAATTATTGAGTTTTTCAGTTTGGTTTTCCATGGCTAAACCCATAAATATTGGCATTAGAAGGCTGGTTAGCGAAATTGACCTGTATTTTCGGACCACAAACCTGGGTGTAGAAGGAAATTTGATTAAAAAAATTCCTTCGAAAGTTATCGCGTCGTCAGACTACAGACAGACAGACATGTTCGTAAAAACAATTTTTTTTCTGACTCAGGGGGTCTCAAAGCGTCGCGAATTAAGGAAAACTGGATAGGTCCAAAATCGCTTGAATCTAAGACATTCCATCTAAATGATGAGAATGTAAAAATTCAAATTATCCCGCTAAACTATGGGTGCTATTGAAAAATGGTGACGAGCAATTTT
>CAKNYM010046236.1:56277-72296 GCA_932195095.1 Andricus curvator
CCCAAAAAAATAAGACCAAAATTAAATTATTTTTTTTGGATTATCAATTTTTTAAATGTTTATTTACTGACACATGCAATGAAATATAATTAATACATTCAATTACTTATCGAAATTAGCATATTTTCCAGAACATTTTATGAGAAAAAGGTAAATTTTGTCTTTTGACCAAAAAGGAGGACATCTTATGGGTTTTCCAAAGTTTAGGAGGACAGGAGGACAAGCAAGCGAAAAGTAGGACATGTCCTCCTAAATGAGGACGTCTGGTCACCCTAGGGTTAGGAGCAGAGTCAAGTGTTGGAACATCGTGAAAGTTTATGAATGTTTATGATGGTGAAAAATAATATAATGGTAGAATTTCGCATTTTATTCTAAGAGTGGTTAAAGGCACAAGAGTGTTAGGATACTAGTCCTAAAGTTTTTTATTTAATTCAAGGTTAAGTTTACATTTACAATGTTATATTTGTAAGCCTATATTGAAAATCGGCGTAAAAGGGCGGACTTTCTATCCAAAAAGACGAATTTTCAACAAAACAGTTGAATTTGAGACCAAAAAGTATGACTTTTTATCAAAATAGTTGATTTTTCAACAAAATAGTTTCATTTTTAATCAAAGGAAATGAATTCTGAACCAAAAATATATAAGTCATCTCTTCAAATAAACATAATTCACATTCAAACAAAAAAATATGACTTTTTATCAAAATAATTGAATTTTCAACAAAATAGTTTCATTTCTAATGAAAAGAATAAATTCGGAATCAAAAATATAATAGTAAACAATTTGAATAAAATTAATTAACTCCTAACCATAAAAGATTAGTTTTTAATAAAAAAGATGACTTTTCTGCCGAAACATGAATTGTGAATGCAAAACCGCGGATTTTCTACCCAATAAGACGAATTTTCAACAAAACAGTTGAATTATCGACCAGAAAGTATGACTTTTTATCAAATGAGTTGATTTTTCAACAAAATAGTTTCTTTTTTAATCAAAAGAGATTAATTCTGCACCGAAAATATTAGAGTAAACTTTTTAAATACAAATAATTAACTTTAAGCCAAAGAAACATGACTTTTGAACAAAATAGTTGAATCTTCAACAAAAGAAGACAATTTTCAACCAAATAGTAGAATTTATTAACCAAAAGAGATGAATTCGGGAACAAAAATATAATAGTAGACTTTTCAAATAAAAAGAATTAACTTTCAACCATAAAAGATGAGTTTTCAGTATAAAAAGATGAATTTTTTGCCGAAAAGTAGGACGAATTTTCTATCCAAAAAGATGAATTTTCAATCCAAAAAGACGAATTTTCAACAAAACAGTTGAATTTTCTACCAAAAAAGATAACTTTTTATAAAAATAGTTGAATTTTCAACCAATCATATTGATTTATACCTAACCAATTACATATTTATTTTTATGAATGAGTATAACTCTCTTCAGAAAATTTTTAAATAATAAAAAATTCTGTGAACTCTAATTATATCAAATTATCTTTACATGTGGAATTAAACGTATTTTGAAAACACAAGGTACTTGATTATTTTTGTTTAAATTCAACAATTGCCCTTGACTAAGGATTTGAACAGGACGTACCGATTGAAAATCAATTTTCGGTCATTAATCCAATATCCCAACGAAAGCATCAAAAGACAAAGATTGCACAGAATTTTCAATTATTAAACAAGTTGCGGAACAGTTACACCCATTCGTAAAAATAAATAGGTAATATGGTAAGCTATAAATTAATATGATGGGTTGAAAATTTATCTTTTTTGGCTGAAAGTTAATTCTTTTTATTTAAAAATGTACTTTAATAATATGGTAATATGATAAGCTATAAATTATTATTGATTGGTTGAAAATTTATCTTTTTTGGCTGAAAGTTAATTCTTTTTATTTAAAATTCTACTTTTATATTTTTGGTTCCGAATTAATCTGTTTTGGTTAAAAGATCTATTTGGTAAAAAGATTAATTGTTTTGTTAAAAATTCAACTATTTTGCTATAAAGACATATTTTTTTGGTTGAAAGTTAATTATTTGGCTGAAAATTATACTATTTTGATCAAGAGTTTTTTTTTGGTTAAAATTAATTCTTTTCATTTTAAAAGTTGAATATTATATTTTTGGTTAAAAATTTTACTATTTGATTAAAAATTTAATTATATTGTCAAAAATTCAACTATTTTGATAAGAAGTCATCTTTTTTGTTCGAAAATTCAACCGTTTTGTTGAAAATTCGTTTTTTTGGATAGAAAATCCGTCCTTTTAGAAGAATAATTTACCTTTCCTTAGAAGAGTCCTCTTTTTTATTGAAAATTCATCTTTTATGCTTGAAAGTCAATTCTTTTTTTTTTTTTTTTAAAGTCTACTACTAAATTTTCGGTTCCGAATTAATTTCTTTTGGTTAAAAATGTAATTATTTTGTTGAAAATTATACTATTTTGCTGAAGTCATATTTTTTGGTTGAAATTAATTCTTTTTATTTGACAAGTTTAATATTATATTTTTTGTTCAAAACTTTACTGTTTGATCAAAACATAAATTATATTTTTGAAAATTTCACTGATTTGTTAAAATTCGTCTTTTTGGGTAGAAAATCCGCCCTTTTGCATTCACAATTCATGTTTCGGCAGAAAAGTCATCTTTTTTTATTGAAAACTAATCTTTTATGGTTAAGAGTTAATTAATTTTATTTAAATTGTATAATATTATATTTTTGGTTCCGAATTTATTCTTTTCATTAGAAATGAAACTATTTTGTTGAAAATTCAACTATTTTGATAAAAAGGCATATTTTTTTGTTTGAAAGTTAATTATTTTTATTTGAAGAGATGACTTATATATTTTTGGTTCAGAATTCATTTCCTTTGATTAAAAATGAAACTATTTTGTTGAAAATCAACTATTTTGATAAAAAGTCATACTTTTTGGTTGTCATTTTTGGTCGAAGATTCAACTGTTTTGTTGAACTTTCGTCTTTTGTGATAGAAAATTAATATTGTGGTAGAAAAGTAATCTTTTTTGATTGAAAATTCCTCTCGTTGGTTGAATCTTAATTCTTTTTATTTGAAAAGTCTAAAGCTATTAAATTTTCGGTTCAGATCTCCTGCTATTCAATAAATAAGATTAAGTTTTTGTGATTTTAGTCAAATTGACTTTTAATTGGTACATCTGATTCAAATTTTTAGTTGATAAAGTACCTTCTATTTTCAAAATAATTTTTTAATTTGCCATGTCAATATAATTTAATATAGAGTTTTCAAATCGAATTTTGCTGCAGTTACGCATTTTCATTTTTTTTATTTCTGAGACATTTTTCTTGCATAAAAATGTTGCAAAATGGGGTTGTCAAATGCGAAAGAGCTGTAAAACATCAAATTAATTTTTTTCTCACAATATTAATTCGAGTACTTATTGAATCATAGAAGTTTAGAGCCAAGTGCTGGATTTAAACGCAGTGCCGATTTTCAATATAGGCTTACAAATGGGGCGTTATTTCTCAAGTGTACCCACTCAAAAAGTCAAAGTTGTCCGATCTAAGTTAAACTTAGACAAAGCGTTGTGCTATTGAATAGTAGTTTATGGTGGGAAAATTTTGTCATTCGGATAAGTATTTAACGAGGGGGAGGGTGTGAAAGTTTTGGGATTTTCGTGGACATTGTCTATTTCGGCGATTTTTAACTCTTCTAATAGCGATAAAAAAATTGTTGTCCAGTACAGTTTCGATAGAGTTTTTCACGCCCTTTCGATTGGTGCTACGCATTTTTTCAAAAAATAAATATTTGACCTTCAAAAATGAAGGTCAACAATAAATTTAACTTTTTTTCGAAATAAGACAGGTTTTTTTTTTTTTTGTCTTAACAGAGAGCTTAGGTTTTTTCCTATAAGACTATGTAGATTAGAAAGTGGGATTCAAATTTGTAATTCATGAAAATAAGCGTTGAGTACTCCGGTACGCGCATGACGCTGGCGCTAGAGCCCCGTGGCGCACCGTGGTGCCTTCATGATACTGTTTTTACGAAAAGTAATAATATATGCTAGTATACTTGATCACTCCCTGAATTTTACAGGGTTAATACTGTCATTATTTAAATGTCTGCATTACGTTCACTGATGAATTTTGAAAAAAGTGGTTTCATGAATTAACTAAAATTAAAGCTTGGAGATTTTTTTTTATGCTGATGTCTAGTCTTCTAATCTGCCTTTCTTTAAGCCTTTTGCTTTTTTAGTAACAGTTGTTTTCACTTTGTTTTCTACTTTTCGTTTCTTCTCTTTTGGGAAGTAGTCGCATTCCGTGGTTGAGGAAAATTTCTTCAATTGAAGTCTCCCATCTTCAGTAGGTATAAATGCATGGTATTGCAAAGTCCCTTTGATTGTCACTGCAGCACCGAATCTGCTTTTCAGATCTTCAGCAGTGGCATTACCATCCTACCGCTCATGGTAAGGGAGCATGTGATGGCATAGGGACGAATTTTAAACGAAATGCAGCAAGGTTTAGCCTACAATGTTCCGCTAAAGTTCGCATGCTAGATGCTTCATCTCTATTCCTGTGGCCAAAGAAGTACTGCAAGGAAACTGAAATAATTTTTAGTAGCAAGGAAGATCACTAAGCCACTGCTGGAGATCTGAAAAGCAGATTCGGTGCTGCAGTGACAATCAAAGGGACTTTGCAATACCATACACTTATACCTACTGAATATGGGAGACTTCAATTGAAGAAATTTTCCTCAGCTACGGAATGCGACTACTTCCTAATAGAGAAGAAACGAAAAGTAGAAAACAAAGTGAAAACAACTGTCACTAAAAAATGACGAAAGGCTGAAAGAAAGGCAGATAGAAGAGGAGACATCAGCATAAAAAATATCCAAGCTTTAATTTTAGTTAATTCATGAAACATCTTTTTCGACCTGTCCACTTATTCAATAATTTGATTTTCTGAAATTCAATTTTTTTTTCAAAATTCATCAGTGAACGTAATGCGAGCATTCAAATAATGGCAGTCTCAACCCTGTAAAATGCAGAGAGCGATCAAATATACTAGCATACATTATTACTTTTCGTAAAAACAGAACCATGAAGGCACGACGGTGCGCCGCGGGGCTCTAGCGGCAGCGTCATGCGCGTACCGGAGTACTCAACGCTAATTTTCATAAATTAAAAATTTGAATCCCATTTTCTAATCTACATAGTCTTATAGGAAAAAACTTAAACTTCCTGTTAAGACAAAAAAAAAAACAAAAAAAAACCTGTCTTATTTCGAAAAAAGTCAAATTTATTTTGACCTTCATTTTTGAAGGTCAAATATTTTTTTTTTTTTTTTGAAAAAATGCGTAGCACCAATCGAAAGGGCGTGAAAAACTCTATCGAAACTGTACTGGACAAAATTTTTTTTATCGCTATTAGAAGAGTTAAAAATCGCCGAAATAGACGATATCCACGAAAATCCCAAAACATTCACCCCCTCCCCCTCGGTCAATACTTATCCGACTGACAAAATTTTTCCCCCATAAACTACTATCCAATAGCACAACGCTATTATATATATACAATATATATATACAAACAATTGCCTAAGTTTAACTTAGATCGGACAACTTTGACTTTTTGAGTGGGTACACTTGAGAAATAACGCCCCAAATATAACATTGTAAATGTAAACTTAACCTTGAATTAAATAAAAAACTTTAGGACTAGTATCCTAACACTCTTGTGCCTTTAACCACTCTTAAAATACAATGCGAAATTCTACCATTATATTATTTTTCACCATCATAAACATTCATAAACTTTCACGATGTTCCAACACTTGACTCTTCTCCTACCCCAACTTTTGTGTTTACGAAGTAGGATTTCGGACATTTCGGATTTCCATTCGGCTGTCATGGCGTATCGCACTGTTTTATCTCGCGAGCAGCTTAGTCACGAGACTAGACTGGACACGACTTACGACCCTACGGGAAATGCAAGTAGGCCTTTCTTGCACCCAACCACTCAATTGAACTGCAATATTATAAGTTTTAGGCAGAATTTAAAATGCATTTAGGAGTCTTTGAAAATAACGCGTCAAGGGAAACATCATCAGTTTTAATTTTTGAGTTTTCAACCACTTTAAGTATATTTAAAGATTTATTGTGAAATTTCAGAATTCTTGTAAACAAATTCCTTAAAAATTATTTAAATTATTACGAAAATTCCGCGAAGTCTATGCAATCCCCTAGAAGGCCCTGAAATGTCAAAAAAATTTCAAAATATTCTGTAGTCTTTTCAAATTACTAAAATTAATTAAAAATTTCTTCCAATATTTTAACAAGAAAATTCAGAAATCATCTGTATCATCTGTATATCACCTCCCCCCCCCCGCCCCCAATTCTTTTCGGATCGTTAAAATCAATTCAAAAATTATGAAAATCGCAAACATCACCTAAAGTTTAGAATCTGAGGTTTCTTTTATCTTCAAAATTAATGGTACTTAAGATACTCATCTGAAAAAGCTGCCTCAGTTATTTCGCTTTTTTGTCTTCGAAGATTCCTGCCATTTGATAATGTGCACTTTTGACTTCCGCCAAAGATATTTTACCTAGATGCGGCAAGGGTCAGGAGTGGGGACGCCGAAAATATATAGCTAACTATTTTTCGCCTATATCGAGGTGCTGCCCTCTACAACTTTTCATTGTTTCCATAGCAACCGCGTCAAAGCGCGTGAATGAGTCACCGTCAATGATGAGAATGAGTGAGCCCACGAATATCCAGGAAGTACTATGACTCGAATTATATACTTCGTGAGTGAGCAGAAGATTTAGAGGATCAATAGATACAAATAAATGGAATTTTATACTGCAGTAAAATATTAAATTTACGTAGATCATGTATAGATTATTTACCAGAAATGTTTAATTTAATTTAATTTTAATTAAATTTGAAGCGTAATTTTTGCAATTGAATGGTGTCGCGGCAAAAGCATGAAGATCCACCAAAATAAATTTTTCAGGAGAGAGAAAAAACCTTCTCAAAAATTGAATTCTTAAAAAAATGAGAAAGTACATTCGAGATTTGATCGAGCTCTACAGATCTCAATAAACAAAATTGTAAAAAAGTCAATACTTTTCGAGATACATAGCGTCAAATGTCGACTACGGTCAAAACCGTGTAAGTCCATCGGAATTTGAATTTTTTTTATTGTTTTTTTAGGCTGAATTTCTAATAGCACGAAAACTGATAGAAGACTTTTCATGAAAATTTTTTTTTTAATTGTTTAAACAATTTTTGTATAAACAAATTGTTTAACAAGCGAAATTCGGAAAAAATAATAGTGCGATTCGATTCTATGGAAGAAATTACATCAATTATATACGCATTTCGCAATTCTTTTATGGACCCGATTGGTGATGAAGTATAAATAAACAATTAAATGTTATAGAATTTGTATTTATACTGCATTACAAGTTGGGTGGAAAAAAATTGTCCAATACATGGACTTTATATAATTTTTTCCGCAGAATCGAATGGCGCTATTATTTTTTCCGTATCTCGCATTTTTAAACAATTTGTTTAAACAAAAATTGTTCAAACAATTTCAAAGTTCAAATTTTTTTCATCAAAATGTGCGGTGGAATTTTAGAGAATTTTTAAGCCAATAAAACGTGTTTTGAAAAAAGTGGCACTTTACACGGTTATGCCGTGACACCCTTCAATAGTGCATAATTGCAAGTCTTATAATTTAAATGAAAAAAAAAACTACTTCCGAATTGAAACCTTTTTAAATTTGACTTTTTCATTTGGAACTGTTTCACATTTAGGGAATAACCGAAAATACCGAATAGATAAATTGACGAAGAATAGAAATATCGAATTATAAATTCTTAAATTTTAAAATTTCCAAAATCCAAAATTGAATTATATAATTTTCAATTTATACAATAAACGAATTATAAAAGTAACAAATTATTAAATTTCCTAAATGATTAAGATTCAGAAATCAAAATCTTTGAAGTATCTAGTACATCGGGATTGATAAAATAATTTATAATTATTTTAAATATTTAATCATTAATTTACTAATTATTGAAATTGAAATTTCGCGAGTTAAAAAATTTAAGTTGGTTTAATAATTCGTTAATTGAATAATTTTGAAATTATAGAATTCGATAAATTTGGATTTCTGAAATATTAAAATTTGGGCATTTATTATTCGGTTTTTTTATTTTTCATCAATTTTTCTATTCAAAATTTATTTTTTCTTATATTTTTACGTGCTTTAATATTTTACTGCAAATTATAATTTTATTTCTTTGGATTAACTTTAAATAAAAATCATAAAAATCGTGGGAAATTGTTTTAAATATTTTAATAGTACTTGCTGAAATCTAAGAGTTTCGTTTCACAGAGCAATAGCTCAAAATTAAAATTAAAAATTATTTTCAAATTAATTTTCCAACAAAAAAAAAAAATTGAAAAGAGTATTTAATAATTATTTTTGTCCAAATTTAGTAATTTTTTTTAATTTTGTAATTTTTCTTCGTAAAAAGTCACCCTAAGAAAAAAATTCCCGCTTGTTCAACTTTTCAATGTTCAAAACATTTAATTTAAAGTATTTTCTAACCAAACTGAAATTCTTCAATATAGAATTACAAATAGACATGTCTATTTGTACAATTTTAAATAGAATATTCAAGGAAACGTTTATGTAGGGACTGATAACAAGTGAAGAGATAATAAATACACAAATTAACGGGTTCCGAAAATATAAATTCATGAATTATGAAATCTCTGAATTTTAAAGTGACAGGATTTTAAATTTATCGCAAAACTAAAAATCTCAATAATATCAAAAATTAAAATTTACGGAACTATATAATTGTCCAATTATTAAATTCTTCACATTTTTTTTATTCCCGAAATTTAATATTGACAAAAATAAATAATAATTATTTAATATTTCTTTAATAACTAATTGTTTATTTTCGTCAAATCTTAAATTTCGAAAATTTGCAAATTGTATGGGAATTTAATATTTCGTTAATTGCATAATTAAAAATGGTATAATTCAAAAATTATATAATTCGTTCAATTATAATTTCGGATATTTTTAAATTGGGGATTTTTATTTTTCGACAATTAAAAATCTTGTATCGTTATATTAAAGCCCTAAAATGTTATTATTCGTCACTTTGTATTTTCGACATTTTTTTACGTTCATTTGTGTACTCGGCATCTAATTTTGAATTATTTTTTATTATTCATCATACTTTTTATAATAATTATAATTCTAATATTTAATGAGAAAAATGAAAAGATGTGCAAGTTATTGTCCAATGGTAAAATTGTCCTATCATTTATAGGTTTGTAATTACTAAAATGCTGAATTCATTATTATATTCAATGACTTCTTAATTTTTTATTACGTCCTATATTATAGGATATTCTTTTCTTTTTCAGTCATAACAGTAAATTATCTGTACTACAAATATTTCAAAATAGGAAAAAGTCCGTCTCAGTCCTTTAATATACATTAATAATTCATAATAATGCAAAATTTTTAAATTCCCGCTCGACTTTTATTGCGCCGCCTTGCGGTATGTGGTCGAAACAATCCCTTTAAACGAAGCGGCAATGCCGAATTTAGCCGAAAAGTACCGAATAAAGCCGAAGCCACAAAAGTGAAGGTAGCGCCGCCCTCGTGACATGTGGCCTAACTAGACCCTTGCCGCATCTAGGTAAAATATCTTTGCTTCCGCTTTGTGATTGGTTCTTTTTTTTTTGATTGAAAGTGAATTAACTTGTTCGTGAACGTGAAAATAATTGCAAAAAGTCTCGCAAGAATAGACCACATTACTGGGAAGTTCAAATTTTATTTTTTTAGGAAATTATAGTTTATTTGTTTTGGGATTGGGACGTGATAGCACCTTATTCTGTGAAAGCGCGCTGTTGACTAGTTTTAAGATGAGCACATGGCTATTCAAAGCGGTCAAGTTTCATGTTTCTTTCTCCTTTTTTTTTTGTCTCTTAGAGTTGACGGTTATTTTAACTTTGAAATCTGTTAAAATTGAGGAAACTTTAAAAATATCTCTTCTAGAATTTTATTTTATTTATTTTTTAAAATCTGTTCAAAACACCTTAAAAAATTCTCAAAAACAGTTCAATTCTTCAAAATTCTTTGAAATACTTTCATATTATGAAAATAAATTGAAAATTTGTTCAAATGATTATAAATAGTCTAAAATCTTGAAAAATTCTTTTAAATTCTTGGAAATACTTTTGAGTATTTGCCGTTCTTTGATATATTGTGAAATTTCTGAATTCTTGTGAACAAATTCCTTAAAAGTTATTAAAATTATTACAAAAAATTCCGCGGAAGTCTATGAATTCCCTTAGAAGGCCCAAAAATGTCCCAACAAATTTAAAAATATTAACTTTGAAATCTGTTAAAATACTCTGAGGAAAATTGTAAAAATATCTCTTCTAGAATTTTATTTTATTTTTACATTCTCATTCTAATGAGAAGGTATTGGTTTTATGTAAAATTTGACATAGTCGGTTTTCATCAAATCTCCAGGTTTTGAGACCCCCTGAGCCAGAAAAAACGGTTTTTACCAAGGTGTCTGTCTGTCTGTAGTCTGTCTGTCTGTCTGTCTGTCTGTCTGTCTGTCTGTAGCCACGATAACTTTCGAAAAAATGATCAGATTTGATTGAGCTTTGGCACACTTTTTTATGGCCGAAAAATAGAGAACGAGTTCGTTAACCAGCTATTTTGGATGAAAATTCAAAAAGTGAGCACATTTTGAAAATTTTTGAGACCACTTTTTTTGAAGATTTAAAAATTCTATGTATGGTTATTAGTAGTACGCAAAATGACGAACAAAATATTCTAATGACTTTTCGTGATAAAACAAAAATTACTGGAGTTATAGCATTTTCAAAATTCCAAAAAACAAACGAAAATGTACATTTTAAGCCGAAAAACGCACGATATGAAAAAAAGTCAAGAGGAGAAAAACGTTGCTTTTTGAACGCCCTATAATATTTTCATAACAACTTTTTGAATTTTTTGAAAAATAAAAAATTCAAATTTTGATCGCACAAAAAAATAATCAAAAATTCCATTTTGCTGTGAAACTATGCAAGATACGAGAAAAGATCATTTTACCAAAATTGTGCACCCAAAAAAGATCTACAAATTTCTTATGATTCACTTTTTGATATGACGCGTAGTTTTTGTTTTATTCGTAAAAAACAGCATTGAAAATAGAAAAATCAAATGCACAGAACCGAGCGTGGAACGCAAGGTTCAAATGATTTTCAAATCAAATATCGAGCGCGAAGCGCGAGTGTCTGGATGAGAATGTGTTCCTTAAGGTCGATAGAACCTTGAGTAAATGAAGTTCCTTTTCAGTCTAAAATAAAAACAAATTTAACAATCACTTAATATGTAGAGGTTTTGATAATTTTATAATATTTGCAAACAAACTTTTTCTTTTCATCGAAGTCGAACACGAAGTTGAAAAATCTAGAGCAACCGAGCGTAAAGCGCGATGTAGATACGCCCGAGCGCGTAGCGCGAGGTGAATACATAATCGAGCGCGAAGCGCGAGATAAATATATGATCGAGCGCGAAGCGCGAGATCCAACAGTTGCGCGCCCTAGGCGCGCTCAAACTTGCGAGCGAAGCGAGCCGCGCGCGAAGCGCGCGATGAGAATGTGCCCGCGAAGCGGGCAGATTTTTTTTTTTTGAATCTGTTGAAAAACCTTTTTAAAATTCTACAAAGCAGTCCATTTCTTCAGATGCATTTTTCAGGGTAGGTAAAAATAAAATTTAATGCAAAATAAGGAACAAATATTTAAGTTATCAGGATAAATAAAATATGTACTTCATTTTGCAATATCTAAATAAGCAATCCCAGGCTGAGGTACAGAAATAAATGTAAGATACATTTTATATAATAGTGTTGAACATAATGTAGGAAAGGTCGCATTTTGGAAAAAATCGATTACGAAGCACGAGATACGTGATGAGAATGTGTTTGTTAAAGCCGAAGGATCTTTAACAAAAGAGAATCCACAATCACTAAATTACTGATGTTGATGCTTTGGCCTTTATTATTAGAAGGTCTGTGCATAAATGTGGGGAAAGTACAAAGACCCAGCGCGCAGCGCAAGGTAAATATATTATCGAGTGCGAAGCGCGAGAACCAAAAGTCGCACGCCCTATTATCTGTCCAAAAAATTTAGATACCTCAATTTTTGTACAGATTTCTGTGAAAATCTCAGCAAAAAAAATTCTAAAAATATGGGACAAAACGCATGTTGGAGGTGAAGGTTTTCCCTATACTGACACAGGGTTTTGAATTTTCCAGTTGATTAGCGATTATTTCCTGGCGAGTGAAATGTCAAAAAGTACCATAATCTTATGATCATTTCAGAATACTCAACTTTGAATGGCTGTTAGTCACTGAAAATAAATTAAATGAGAAACCCTTTTTTTTGTTGCAAATGTAACTATTTTGTTCAAGATTATTTCTTTATGATTTCAAGTTTTTTTTTTGTGGTTGAAAACTATTTTTTTGTGGTTGACACATAGTTTTTCTAACTGAATAATGACGGCTATCCCATGTTTGATTGAAAAATTATCTTCTGCAGTTAAAAATTTATTCAAGATGAATTTCTAACTAAAATGATTAATCTTGAACTAGAATAGAAGAATTGTAAACCAAAAAGATTTATGTTTACCACAAGATTTCAAGTTACAACCAACTAGTTTAATTTTCAACCAAAAAGATGAATTTTCGGATAAAGTTCCGAATAGCTGAATCCTCCGATTTTTTTCAAACAACGCCTACTTATGTACTTTCACGCGTTGATTACGATTATGATAGTGAAAATTTGCGACAAGTTGATTTTCATGGTGAAACAATGAATAAACCATAAAAATCATGGTTTGTTGTGTTTATCTAAGCCAATATGCTAAATTTCGCAAGATCTTTTAAACAGAAGTTATAGATCTCATCATGTTACACATTTTTTGTTTCAAAGATTTTTTCTACGAGTGATAGTTTTCGAGAAAATTAGTGATACATCTGAAGAAATGTAACAGATTTCAATGCAATAAGTGACAGGTCTTTCTCTACCGTCAGCGCTCATAGTACTTACGGGCGTGTGTTTCTTGCGTGCATTCATTATTTTCGAGGTTTTCTTCTCCCGAATCCTAATCAAGATGGATGAAATATATAATATTTTAAGTTTGAGTACGATTCTCCAAAAAAGAGAAAAAACACTTCAGTAGTTGCGACAAATCAAACTCATACCAACTGAACGTTTTTGCTCAAGATACAAGAAGAAGATGACTCTTTTAAAATCTGAAATGACTTGCGGCCAGTACTTTTATTATAAAACAGGCAAGTATCGTCATACTAATACCGTTGCGAGAAATAAGTGGTTTCAGAGATGAAACATTTTTGCAGCGGCCTGTATGCCCATTTCTTACTGTTACGCTGTAGACTTCAATTTTGAACAAACGATCCGGGAAAGCACCATTGTAAACGGTCAGTTGATTCCTCGGGAAACTGTTGCTGACCGCTTCCCTTTTCGTAGGGAGATCTGCATGGTTGCTCTTGACAGTCACTTCGAAGAGGAAGGTCGCATCGGAGGTGTCGGTGAAGTAATCGAAATAGATGAGTACAAGATCGGCGGTCGAAAATACGAGTGAGGACGTGTAGTGGAAGGATCATGGATCTTCGGAATGATCCACAGAGGGCATCCCTGCAACTATCGGTTGCAAATCTGTCCCGATAATAAAACAGATCAGGCTACTCTGATAGAATTAATAAAAAAGCATATAGCGGAACGGACGGAGATCCACCCCAATTGTTGGAAGGTTTATATTAATCTCCAAGATCATGGATTCCTCCACCAAACTCTGAATCATTCCGAGGAGTTTGTGAATCGCGATACCGGAGAGAACAGTCAGAACATCGAGACATCTTGGCGATGAATGCGACGATTTCTCTCACGAGGAGGAGTGCACAAAAGCAATCTTCCAGACCATCTCTGTGAATTTTCGTGGCGGCGAAGGCTTAACAGAATAGGTGCTAATCCGTTTAAGGGACTAATCGCAAATATTATAGTATGTTACCCTGGCCACAGAATATGATCAACATTTTTAATTAAAACAAATTTAAATATATTATGTAATAATAAAATCATAAAAATCAACAAACAGATCAATGAAAAAAATTACAAAATATAAAAAATACAACAAAAAAATCTGCTCTTCAAAATACTCCAATCTTCCCGCGGTGAAAAGCGTGATCAGGTACGAAGCCGAAAACAATCCAGATACCATGCAAGAACAAGATCGAGTGTACAGGTAAGTGTTTGACCAACAGTATATCTGTGATCAGTCACAGTGGAGCCTTCCCGCCCCCCACGAGACGTTAGAAAAAGGTAGCGTTTTGACCAACATTATTTCTGAAACCAGTCACAGGGGTGCCTTTCCGCCCCCCACGAAAAGTTAGAAAGTCGTAGGGGTTTGACCAACAACATTTCTGTTAACAGTCACAGGCGCTCCTTTCCGCCCCCACCAGACTTTGGAAAGGGGTAGGTGTTTGACCAATATTATAACTGTGATCAATCCCGGGCGCGCTTTCCGGTCTCCCACGAGACGTTGGAAAGGGATAGGGGTTTGACAAACATTATTTTAGTAACTAGTCACAGGGCTGCCTTCTTCCCCCCACAATACGTTGGAAAGGAGTAGGCGTTTGACCAATATTATATCTGTGATCAATCAGAGGAGTGCCCTCTCGCCCCCCCCCCCACAAGACGTTGCAAAGGGATAGGGGTTTGACCAACATTACTTCTGTAAACAGTCACAGGGGAGCCTTCCCGCCCCCACCAGACGTTGTAAAGGGGTAGCGGTTTGACCAACATTATTTCTGAAACCAGTCAAAGGAGTGCCTTGCCGCCCCCACGCGAATTTGGAAACGGATAGGGGTTTGACCAGCCTTATTTCATAGGCGTACCTCCCCCCCACAAGACGTTAGAAAGTCGTAGGGGTTTGACCAACAACATTTCTTTTACCAGTCGCAGGGGTTCTTTCCGCCCCCACCAGACTTTGGAAAGGAGTAAGTGTTTGACCAATATTATATCTGTCAGCAATCCCGGGGGTGCCTTCATGCCTCCCATGAGACTTTGGAAAGGGATAGGGGTTTGACCAACATTATTTCTGTAACCAGTCATAGGGGTGTCTTCCCGCCCCCAACGAGACTTTGACACAAATAGGAGTTTCACCAAAATTAATTCACAGGGGTGCCCCACCCCCCACGAGACGTTCTAAAGGAGTAGGTGTTTGACCAATATTATATCTGTGATCAATTCCGGGGGTTCCTTCTCGCCTCCCACGAGACGCTGGAAAGGAGTATGGGTTTCACCAACATTATTTCTGAAACCAGTCGCAGGGGTGCCTTTCCGCCCCCCACGAGGCGTTAAGAAGGTCGTAGGGGTTTGACCAACATTTCTGTCAACAGTCACAGGGGCTCCTTTCCGCCCCCACGAGACTTTGTAAAGGGTTAGGTGTTTGACCAATATTATATCTGTCATCAATCCCGGGGGTGCCTTCATGCCTCCCACGAGACGCTGGAAAGGAGTAAGTGTTAGACCAATATTATATTTGTGATCAATCACAGGGGTGCCATCCCGCCCCCCACGAGACGTTGGAAAGGGATAGGGGTTTGACCAACATTATTACTGCAACCAGTCACATGGGTGCTTTCCCGCCCCCCACGAGACGTTGGAACGTGGTAGGGGTTTGACCAACATTATTTCTGTGACCAGTCACAGGGGTGCCTTCCCGCCCCCACGAGACTTTGGCAAGAGGTGGGTGTTTGACCAATATTATGTCTGTGATCAATCCCGAGGGAGCCTTCCCGACCTCCACGAGACTTTGGATAGGGATAGGGGTTTGACCAAAATCATTTCTGTAACCAGTCACGGGGGTGCCTTGCCGCCCCCACGAGACGT
>CAKNYM010046240.1:0-30491 GCA_932195095.1 Andricus curvator
GCGCGAGATAAATATATGATCGAGCGCGAAGCGCGAGATCCAACAGTTGCGCGCCCCAGGCGCGCTCAAACTTGCGAGGGAAGCGAGCCGCGCGCGAAGCGCGCGATGAGAATGTGCCCGCGAAGCGGGCAGATTTTTTTGGTTTTATTTATTGAAAGTACTACGCAGAAAATCGAAAATTCAAATTTCGAACCAAACGGCGTTTGACAAGAAAAGATTTATAGAAGGAATTGCAGTTTTCAAAAAATCCTACACAATGCGTTCAAACAATTTTTTGATAGGAGTTGTCATTTTGGTTTTATTTATCGAAAATACTATGAAAAAAAGTCCGAAATCCAAATTTTGAGCCAAACGCCGCAAAATACGGGAAAAAGTTTTTGGGGGAATTTCAGCATTTAAAAATTCCTACAACATTTCTTTGAACCGTTTTTGACAGAACTCCTCGTTTTTAATTTACTTATAGAAATTGATATGCAAAAATCGAAAATTCCAAAATTTCGTCAAAAGACGCGAGATACGGAAAAAATCTTTAAAAAAGGACTTGTAGGATATTTTGTTTTGTCCATCAAAAATAAGAAGAAAACAAAAATCATATTTTTAGCATAACATTGCGAGATGAGGAAGAATGTCTGAAGAAAGAATTGTAGTTTTTTATTGTAGGGTATGTAAAAATTGTAAAAAATTGTATGTATGTAGGCAGTGGCGGATTTAACAGGTGGGCAAAAGCGCGCTTGTCCACTGCCCCCCCCCCCCCCCACGAAAGGCTTTCCATCAGTTATTTAAAACGTTTACGATTTTATCAAAGTTTGTCGAATATTTCTGACTTATCAAAAACGTTCTAAAGGGGCCCCCGGGTGCAACATCTGCCACAACATAATTTTCTACGGGGGGGGGGGGGGGGGGTCCTGAAGAAATTTTGCCCACTGGGCCTTTTTCCTTAAATCCGCCACTGTATGTAGGTAAATGTCTGTCAAAAATCGAGTGCGTAGCGCGAATGTCACGATGAGAATGTTTACCTCAAAGCCTACAGAGCTTTGAGATGTTTTTGATCAAGTTTAATTCAAGCATTCCAAGTGCAATGAATATATATTATATTTTCTGTGAAGATAGTCTTACGGAATATTCCGTAATAGCAGATAGTACGAAATTTTTAATAAAAATTCAAACAAAAATTCCATAGTACTACACATGGGTTAGTCTTACAGAAAATTTCTTAATAGTAAACAGGTCTCAAAGTTAAAGCTTTTTATTTTTATTTCATGTTTTAGTCCTAAACTGTTTTCTGTTTTCAGATAATAAATTATTGCACATGCCAAGCATTTAAAATTATCTGTATTTGCATCAAACCCTGCATATGTGCTCTCACAGTAAATTCCTTGATAGTAGACGCAGTTATCAAAGTGAATGCTTTTTATTTTTATTTCATGTCTTGGTGTATTAAACTGTTTTCTGTTTTCAAGTAACAAATTATCATCCGTCCCGTCTACGCAAATGCTATATAAGGCCGAAATAACAGCAACTGCTATCATTCTCCAAATTCCAAAATTGCGAGCTTTTTTCAAAAAAACCAAAACCTTAATTAGAAAAAGTTTTGCTTACGATTTATTCAAATTTCATGATGAGCCGACAAGGGGTGTTCGCCTTCTTACTTCGTAAGTAATTATCCACACATACAAAAATCACAGCTGCACAGAAAAAATGTATCCGTAAAAAAGTCACGAACTAGTAGCTAGGTCTCGGATATGAGAAAAATTCATCGGATATTTATGTATTTTCGTAAATAACCTGCGAACTTTGAGAAAGATTGACGAACTCGATGTGAAAATTCTAAAACGGTTCATCACTTTTTTTTACGTGAATAATTACAAAAATATTACGAGTGATTGGGAAAAGATTCTCAGAGCACTCACGAGCTTGCCCGACAAATCTGGGAACTCGAAACTAAGTTCGCCTGTACGAGGCCCACACACACACTCTCCCAAACGCGCGGTGCGTGTGTGCGCTCGGATGTGTGCCTCGAGCTCGTCGGATGAGTGGCTAGAAATTTTATAATACCTATTTTGTTTGGCCTTGATGGCTGCGCGTGTTTACGCACTCCTGGTTTATGTTTAGAAACTTGTGAGTCAGCAGTCTTTGAGGGTTCGAATCTTCTGAGTTGCGAATTTATAAATTAATATAAAATTAAATCGCACAAATAAAATTTTTCCTCTTTATATTTCAGTCTGAAATTTTCAGGAACTATTCGTAGGAAATTCGAACTGTTCGTAAGAAACTTCGAAATTTATCCATATATTTCTCATAGAAATAAGGATGTAATGTTTCATTTTTTTATCTCGTATCGGAGACCTAGCTACAAGTTCATCACTTCTTCACGGATAAATTTTTTCCGTGTGTGAAGAGATTTTATTCAAAAATTAAAGTATAATCTGGATTCGTATATGAGCTATTTTTGTAACATATGCTGATGCTTAACTATAAAGAGAATTTATTAGAAAGAAATTACATTAATAAACAATATAGTAAATATCACATAAAATGATTACAATTTTATTTGTTTGTTTTTCTAACATGCAAATGGTATTTTATGACGTGGCAAATTACCGACCGTCCCACATGTTTCTTTTCCGCCTATTCATTTTTCTCGCTGAAATTTTGAAAAATAATAGATATTTATCAGAGTACCACTGCAAGTGGGGCAAAAAAATGTCTGTAAACAAACTGATATTCAGAAGGGATTTCTCAATCGATTTGAAAGTTAAAAAAAAATTAAAGTCCTATAAAATTCCGCATAAATCTGTCATGGCCGATTGTGAAAAAAACTTTTTTAGTTTTTTTTATTTCATAACAAACATAAGAAGGAAATTATTTTTTAGAGGAGTACCGGCTTTTGAAAAATACTTGGAATCAATCCAAAATAGCTAAAATCAATGAAGCAACTATCAAAGAAAATTGTCTAAGAGCTGAGAAACTGTTTACAAATTTATTGCATTTTTTATAAACAAATAAGTTATCGAGAATGGATTCTTGGGGACTGGCAGTGATTCGGCAATTTATTCGCTCTAAATACTAAATAATTTATACACAAAAACCGTTTTTGATTGAATATATCAGCGATAATAAATAATTTGTTATTCTCTAAACGAGTTTTATAAACAATTATCAACAACAGGTATTCAGGATGAAATAAATCAAGTGTCTTTCTACAGAATCAACCAAAAATTATACAAAAATGTCACTAATCAGATTTAATCATCCAATAACAATTATTGATTGTTTAAACAAACTGAATTAACAAATTCACTGTCGGGGCATTTTTAGAGGTAAAACCTTGATTTTTTTAACGTAATGAAGTGTAAATAACTAATTTTTGCAACACCCACCTCAAAAGTTGACGTTTTCATGCTTCTAAATTGTGCCTAAAGGACCTTATTTGAACAGACTGTGTGCGAACAATTTTCACGCATGCGCAGTATGAAGATGGCTTACTTTAGGCACTCGTGAAAAAGCTGCGCATGCGCACTTTCGAAATGAGGTACTTTAGACACTTGGCATAGGTAACTTTAAACACTGATGTTGGTCTCTTCTTGAAATTAATTTAGATTGAATTTGAACAAATAACTATTTTTTCACAAAATTTTTTTCAACACATCTTTTATTTAAAAATTTTTTTTCCAACAAATTTTTTTGACAACATTTTTTTTCACCAAAATTTTTTTCCACAAAATCTTTTTTTCAAACATTTTTGTTCACCAAATTTTTTCTTCAAACAATTTTTTTTTTCGAACAGTTTTTTTTCAAAAAAAATGTTTTCAACCAAATTTCTTTACTCCACTCTATGCAATATAAAAATAGTATTTTTCGTTACCTCCTCCTAACACAACTTTTTCGGGCGGACGTTGCAAAAAATAGCGTGTGATACATGTGCGCATAGGTGATTGCTAACTCGTGTGATTGCATCATTTGCCTGCGGCTCGAAGCATGAGTCTATTCTAGACCTCTAGGAACCTTAAATTACAATAAACCATATTTATTGTTAACAACACTTGTTTAAACAATTTTTTGTCATCTTAGGCATTTTTTATGAATAAAAATGGTGTTTCTTTAAGGTATTAGCAGCCTGTTATTTACCAATAGCTCTGTGCTATCGATTGATAACAATTGATAATTATTTAAACGAAATTAATCAGCAAATGCATTCTTCGGCTATTTCTCAAGGTTGGTTTTGTCAACAAATTTTTATCCTCTTATACATATGTCAACAAAAAATTCCGTTCTTCTTGTGGAATATATTGCCAATTACTTGAAAATGACTCCTTGCTAATATTTGATACCAAACGATGATTTGTTAAACAAATTAGCAGATTTTTTATTACTGGGCAGACACATTCCACACACTAAGTAATTTCGAGAACCATTGCTCCAGCTTCTGGAAGTATGTTAATGGTCCTTCTGACTTTACGAAATCTGTTCTTTAACTCATACAAATGTACAAAAGGACAAAAATTTGTCTATAAAATTATTAATGGCAATTATAATAGCGGATCAATAGAGTGGTTTCTAAAAATGCATTTGTTAATTAAGTTTATTTAAACAATTATCAATTGTCATTGATCGACAGCACAAACCCATTACTAAATAACAGGCTGCTAATACCTTAAAAAATCGCAATCTTCTCCTTAAAAAATGCCTATTATGATACAAATTTGTTTAAACAATTCTTATTAACAATGAAGATTGTTGATTGTCATTTAAGCTCCCTAAAGGTCTAGAAATTAGTTATTTACACTTCATAACGTTGAAAAAATCAATTTTTTACATCTAAAAATAGCCAGAGAGTGCATTCGTTAATTGAGTTTGTTTAAACAATCATAAATTGTCATTGGATGACTAAATCTGACAAGTGAGTGACATTTTCGTATAATTTTTGGTTGATTCAGTAGAAAAATCTTGATTTATTTAATCAAAAATACCTGCTGTGGATAATTGTTTATAAAATTCGTTTATAAAATAAGAAGTTATTTATTATATTTCACAAATTCAATAAAGAAACGGTTTTTGTCCATAAACTGCTTAAAAGTGCGAATCCATTGACGAATCACTGCCAATCCCTTTGAATGCATTTTTATTCACTTATTTGTTTATAACAATTTCAATCAATTTTTCAACAATTTCTAAGCTATTAGAAAACTTTTCTAAATAGTTGCTTTAATCTCCTAAAAAAAAATGTTGCGTCCGAAACATGCCAACCCCCGGCAAGTCACATTGTGGCAAGTCATATTACGGCAAGTCCGAGGGCAAGTCACATTATGGGGAGTCACATTGCGGCAAGTGACATTTCGGCAAATCACATTGCGGCATCTCTCATTCGGAAAAAATGTATAGTCCACAAAAAATTAGCAAAAAGTAGTGGAGGACTAAAATTGTTTCTATGATCAATCACAGCGTTGTCTCCCCTCCCCCTTAGCATGGGAAATTTGAAGGGGCTAGAGGTGTAAAATATATTATTTTTGTAACATTTCGTATCTTCCGTACCTTCCCGCACTTTTGCCAATTTTTTTGGGCTTCAAATTTTCCCGAATGAGAGATGCCACAATGTGACATGTGACTTGACGCATTTTGGCCAATTTCGAGTGGACTTGCAACTTTTCTGAACGAGAGACACCGCAATGTGACTTGCCGAAAATGTGACTTGCCGCAATGCGACTTTCCGCAATGTGACTGGCCGGGGGTTGGCAAGACTCAACCCCAAAATTTTTATTTTTGTTCTTTGAAGAAAAAAAACTTGTTCTTTCTTTTGGAAATGACAGATTTATGCGGAATTTGATTAGCTTTAATTTTCAAAAAAACGTTTAAATAGGTTAAGAAAACGCTTCTGAATATTAATTTGTCCAAACATTGTTTTGTCCCACTGTGCACTGGATCGCTAACTTTGTTTTGTATTTTTTTATTGATGTAATTTATTTGAAGTTTTAACTTGGAATGTAATTGAGAACAGAGCTTTAGTAACCTCATTCTATAATATCAGGGTACTAAAGCGTTGTTCTCAATTACTTTCTGAGTTGAAGTAAATAGAATTGAATATTATAAAAAATGCAGACAAAAAGCTTTATCTAGCTTGTAGTTTCAAATACTGTATATTGATTTATCATGAGATTTGAATCTGGATCAAATTTTTATGAAATTCAATTTGTAATAAACAAATGAATCAATAATTATGTTTATTTTCTGTTTTCAAAGCCGTCGCAACTTTATTATTGGCCAACTTTGCAGTTCCTGTAGTGAGTTTTATTTTACGCAGAGCAGTTGTTTAAAATTTTTATATTATATGGGTCGTTCCAAAGATTTCTTTAAATTTCAGTCAAAATTCTGCGTGACCGTGCTAGCGATTTAGCTGGCGATTTTTTGCCCTAATAGTAGGTGCTCAAAAACACTTTAAAACGAAGTATTCGATTTTTCAAATCAGAACTTTCGTAATTTTTTTTTTAATTCGATTTTTTCGTCAAATTTGCTTTTCTTTTAAAATGTGCATGAAAAAGGAAATTCCTAACCAATTTAAAATTTTAGTGGCTGAATTTCTTTCATTCATAAAATAGTTTTACGAGAAATATTTAGCATACACGTATGTCAAAAATTGAAAAAATAAGGCCACCTCCAAAGTTGTCTATAAATTTACTAAATTTCAATAAAGTTAATTAGTTAATAAAGTTATATTATATATAGTTTTGAGACATATTCTGATAAATAAAAAGGTAATGGAAATAATTTTAGTAAACTCTTTGTTTTTCGCTGACCTCTATTTTTACCATTTTCATGATTTATTTTGAGAAATATTGCATCTTTATGAAAATAATTTAAAGAGAACGTGTGTATTTCGTAAATATACAACTTTTTTGTTGAGAACATTTTTTGTTGAAATCATTATTTTTCGATAAAATCCGCCAAAAATGAAAATAGAGCTGATTATTCATGATTTTGGTCAAAGAATGAACTATTTCTGGAAAAGTATTCATTTCAGAGAGAACTATTATGCAATAGAAACGTACATCTCAATGAACTATTTGTTCTGTGAATTTTTTTTCATGTAGGAAATAGTTTAAGACTGGGTGACTGGGTCAAATATTTTGAAAGCCCCAAACTATTTTTTGTAGAACATTTTTCTTTACAATCAAAAGTTTTCGAAAAAAATCAATTTTCATTTAATCACATTATTGACCTTCCGTATTTTTTTTTATGATAAAGGTTTAGGAAACAATTCCAGAAAATAATAAACAAGGGTTTGTTATTATATCTGAATAGATAAAATTATTAACAGAGAAGTACCAAACTTATTGATTCATTTATTAGTTGAAAAAAAAACTTTTGAACAAGTTGCATTTATTCTTTAAAAATTAAATTCACTAACACAAACGCATTCTATCAATTGCGATCAAGTAAAAAAATGTTGTTGATTATTACACTCAACTCCCGATATGAGCCCGCTTTCGCGCATGGCTTGCCTTGCCTTCATCCTGAATTGGGGGAATCCATACATACACAGGCAGGGCCGCATGAATCATTTCTGTTGGATTCGGACGCATGACGCAACCTGATGCAAATAACGCGTTGTGAGAGTGCGGCCCTCGAGTTGTTTGTCACGCTTGGCTGAGCAGTGTGCACGTCCTCTCTTCCGGCTCCACGGCTCCAATCATCACAAGAAAAAACGAAAGTAAAAACTTTTTTAAAAATCAAAATGGATGATTTTTTAAAGTATTGATTGTGTAGAAAAATGTTCAACACATATTAGTTGTGGTTTTTCAAGATCGTCAAGCTTATTTTAAAAGTGAATAATGAAAATTCAACAGCTGTCTTCGTAAATTTGAAAAACTAAAAGGAACTGTTTTTTATCTTAAAAAATAGAGTTGATCTTAAACTAATCACCAAATTTAAAAAATATTTTTCAGAACAAATGTGTAATTAATTGAGATATACATTTTTTTGTACAATATTTCATCGTTTTTCTTATCTGGTATAGTTTGACCGCCAAATGGAATTTTTTATTTTTCATTATTATTTGTGCGGTCAAAATTTGAATTTTCGATTCTTCAAAAAAATTCAAAAAGTTGTTATGACAATCTTATAGAGTTTCCAAAAAGCAACTTTTTTCTTTCTTTGACATTTTTTCATATCGTGCGTTGTTTCGCTCAAAATGTTCATTTTCGTTTGTTTTTTGGAATTTTGTAAATCCTATAACTCCGGTAGTTTTTTTTATCAAAAGAGTCATAAGGATAAACTGTTGGCCTTTTTGAGCACTACTAATAACCGTAAATAGAATTTTTTAATCTTGAAAAAAGCGGTCTCATAAATTTTCAAAATGCGCTCACTTTTTGAATTTTGATCCAAAAAGCCGAATCCAATATGTCAATTCTTTCAAAAATTATCCTGCTAACACACTAAAAATCTACGGACACACTGACACACAGACAGACACATTCGTAAAAACCTGTTTTTCAGATTCAGGGGGTCTCAAAACGTGGACATTTGACAAAAACGGGGGGGGGGGGGGCAAATTTTACACAGATCTAATACCTTCTCTGATGAGGATGTGAAAAGTTTAAAAAGGTCGAAAACGTAGACGTTCAAGATGCGGTTCATGTAGCTCATCTCGTTCTTCCAGTACACTTCGATCTCCTGACTCATCACGCATTCCTTCACGATCCCGAAGTTCTTCTAGAAGTCGGGAATCTCGATCTCGAGATGCATCGCGGGAACCTCAATCTGGTGGAGCCTGTACAAAGTTACAGGACTAGTCCAGTGATATCATTACAGGAGCCTTATCAAGGGAAGACACAAGTAAAGATAGCAGTCGACATGGCGAAAATACTGAATCAAACGGGACCCAGATCATCGAAGACAACAACATGGCGGCGGTCGATGAGAAGAGGTTAGGTAGGCTGGGATAAAATCCCACTACTCTCAGTGCCTTATATATCGATTTGGATCCAAAGCTGGTTTCAACATGAGACTTCTGGCTCAGGTCAGGCCTTTCAAAAGAAGGAAAAGAGGATTCATTAAGGCAATATCCTCGAAAAGGAAATATCTTCTTGGATACTTCAGAAGTCAACCTGATTATGACGCTGTCAATGGGAGTGTCGGTTGTGAAAAGGGACAAGCATTTTCAACATTCCCAGCGCCTGGCAGGCTCGGCGTTGTCAGATTTGGGCCAAGGCATAAATATGTTACTGAACAATACAGATAATGGGCTCAATGTTGTAAAACTTCTCAAATAGCTTTCCGATAGTGGAAAGCTGATAACACAACTCCATCATGAGGAGACGATTGCTCGAAGAGCATTAATCGCTCCCGCCTATAATAAATTAAATTTATCTGAAAAAATTAGACAGAGGTACTTTCCTATTTGGGGATAATCTTAATGAGAAGATTAACGAAGTGAACTCGCTGGAGAATATCAGCAAGACTATTAACTTCGAAGAAGGCTCCCAATTACCAACGCCCTGGATCTTTAAACTCGAAGAGCTCGTTCACGAGGAACCAAAGGCCTTCGTGGACGAGCAACAACCACCATGCTCGGCCGCACACTGGGGATAGAGCACTAATTTTGTTCAAAACCATCTAGAGGTCAGAAATCTTGGCCCAATTGAACAATTTCGCCTAAATTTTAAAATTAATTTTTTTGAATTAATCAATGTTCCATGTTCAGGGATGAGGTTTCATAAGTTCTCTAATTTAAAAAAGTTAATTTTGACATTTAGGCGATGTGAGTCTTTTCGAAATTCAATTAGTAACATTTCTAAAGAAAATTATTCAATTCGGTCAAGACTTGTGACCTCTAGGTGGTTTTGAACATTCCATCCCCAGTGTGGGTCGGAGCAACAACCCAACAGAAAATGTCAACCGGCGTCTCGAGGGCAGCAAACGAGACAACCATCTTGACCTCAAGGCCCTTTATCAGAATGTGTAATCTGTTCTGAATTTTCAGTCCGTACGGTTCAATATTTTCGTCCAATTTTTTGCATAGGTCATCTACATAATCGTATCTAGAAGCACACAGAGGCGGGTTTTCGATTAAATGTTTATATTTTGTTTAATAATCAAAAATCATGAGAACGATAGCAGTGACACTCAGTGTTAGCTGTCCATGCATTTCGGCAGCGTTCCTATGAACTCTCGTCAAACGCCACTCTGCCGACACCTCGGAGCGAGTCGAATTCTTTGAAACAAAAGACCCTTGCCTTGTTATGAGATTACAGCCGGTTAGAAAAACTGGCATTATGAAATCATGGATTAGTTTAATCTTAATTCGCAGAATTAACTGATTTATATAATTAAAAGAGAGAGAGAAAAATATTTATGAAAATCCACATAATCATATCTCGAAGCCCACAGAGCCGGTTCTTCGATAAAATGTTTATATTTTGTTTAATAACCAAAAGCGGAAGAAGAGTTGCAATAACGCTCAATGGTAGTTGTCTATGCATTTTCGCCGCGTATAAACTATAATATATCATCTATATATCTATAATATAAACATTTTATCGAAAAATCGGCTCTGTGTCCTTCGAGATATGATTATGGAGATGACGTATGCAAGAAATTAGACAAAAATATTCAACCGAGCGGCCTTAAAAATTCAGAAGCGATTACTCAATTGCTAAATATCTTAAACAAAAAAAGTACTTTTACAATTTGTTAATTGTGTCATTATTTGCAGAAAAGGATATTTTTTACGATTTACGGGGAAAAAATTGTTTAAACAAATAAACTTTTTGTTGGTACTAATTATGCTGAAGAAAATATATTACTCTCTAAATATGTCCATTGTGTCATTAATTCCAGAAAATAACTATTTATAATTCTTATTACGACTTACAGGGGGAAAAAATTGTTTAAACAAATTATTATGGATTAAAAATTATTCATGTTGACAAAATTCCAAAAAATACCTTCTTTAGCATGAATTTAATAGAAAACTGCAATGTAAATGTACAGAAGTTATTTATTATCTAAATATTTCCATGATTACTGCAAATATTAACCGACTTTCATGAATCTTTTTTCACTTTCTATTAATTATATAAATTAATTAATTCTGCTAATTAAAATTTAATTAATTCATGATTTCATAATGTCAGTTTTTCTAACCGGCCGTAATCTCATAACAACGCAAGTGTCATTCTTTCCGGCTAGTTCGACTCGCTCTGTGGTGTCTGCCGACTGGCGTTTGACAATTGTCCACAGGCACGCGGCAAAAATGCAGAGACAGTTAACACTGAGCGTCACTGCTATTCTTCTCACGTTTTTTGATTATCAAACAAAATATAAACATTTTGGCGAAAACCCGGCTCTGTGTGCTTCTAGATATGATTATGTAGATGACGTATGCAAAAAATTAGACAAAAATATTCAACCGTGCGGCCTCAAAATTCAGAACCGATTACACATTCTGGTAAAGGGCCTTAAGCGCGACAGGAGCGGAAATAGAGGTTCGCATGGCAAGCCGCTTACGCAATTTCCTTCCAGCTTGGAAGGAAATTACTACAGACACTCCCGTCTTTCCGTCGGAAGAATGTTACCAAATTCCGTTCAAGTGGAAACCATGGCAAAAAACCGCCCAATCTGTTCAAAGTTGGGCCCAGGACGAACTTATATATCTAACAACAGAGATTAACGAGTTATCATAAATGAGAGCTATCAGTCCTTGTAGATCTTTAAAAAGGGAATTTTTATTCCCTTATTTTCTCACCGATCGCAAAAATAAGTCGTAACGATTGATTTTCAATTTGAAGGCCTTCAATAAATTCATCGAAATACCCCACTTTAAGCTAGAAGACGCTCGAGCTGCCTGTAAGTTGATGACGAGGAAATTGCTATAGGAGAAACCTCCCTAGAGTGGATAATGCAACCTACAGTGGATAATCATTAATTAAGAGCACAAATAAAAGAAAAATAATTATTTTTAATTTTAATTTATAAACGCGTATATTGTTTACATATATTAGTTAATTAGTTAGTTATAAAACGGGCGGGAAGCCCATGAAGAGCTCCCCTGGCACTCAAGCTATAAAGCCTATTGTGCCACACCCTTACCTATTCACTCTCAGCAGTCGATCCCAGACCTCTTGACGAAGCCTAGTATGTCGACCACTGATCGCGTTGTAATGTCCTCTATTTCCATAAAATGGGCCCCGAGGGTCTGTTGGCTGAGCCTAGCTAATGCCGGGCACTGGCATAATACATGCAGGGATGTTTTGTCATCCCTGTCGCATTTTCTGCACTCTGTAGTGGGGTTATATCCCATTTTATGCATATGATAGTTCAAGTGGTTGTGCCCAGTTAGGGTCCGTACCACTGTCCTTATATCTTTCTTTGGTAAGCCCAGTATTTCCCTAGCTCTGCCCATCCTATAGGTATAACCCAGGATGGATTTCGCCTGACGGCAACCCTGGATTTGTTCCCAGTACTTCCGGTGTTTTGTTCGGATCCAGCTAATAATGGCCATTCTGACAAAGCAAGACGCGATTCCCATTACCGGTTCCGGTCCTATGTATTCACTCACTGCGCCGCGTTTTGCCAACTCGTCCGCCTTTTCGTTGCTCTTGATCCCTGTGTGACCAGGGACCCATATGGGAGCCACATTGTTTCTTTCTGCAAGTGGGTTTAATGCCTTTTTGCATTTCCAAACCAGTCTGATGTTATGTCTGGTTTCCCTATTGCAGTTGGTGTCGCTTGGCTGTCTGAACAGATCGTGATCTGTCTGCCAGCAGCGTTTTCGTCTATTAGTGTTTCAGCACAGCGAAGGACAGGCAGGACCTCCGCTTGTTTAACTTGGGCAACACTTGGGCATGACGCCCAAGTGTGATCCCTATCCCTTTCCCTCTCTTTCTGTCATAAATTCCGGCTCCTGACCCTCCCTCTCCCCTGGAGCCATCTGTATATCAGATTTCCCCTTCAAGGAGCGGGTTACCATTTGCTTTCAACAGATCCCTGCTTGGGATGCAGACGCGGAAAGCTTTGGCAAAGTTGAAGCGTTTTGTTATTTTATCTTGCCTCATCTGCAGAATCGGCAGTGCGCTGATATTACTCGGGAGCCTAGTGTGTCTAGTCCCCCGAGTCCATCTATTTGCTCTTGCCAGGCGGCCCATCGCATATGCTGCTCTAGCGGTTATCGCAACATGTAGGGGTTCCTCACAGAGCATGAATCATATCGCTGCTGTAGGCGTAGTCCTTATTGCTCCAGTCAAACCCTTAAATGATAGCGTTTGTAATCTTCGCAGCCTGTCCTGCATTGTTTTAAGTTCCGCCCATGGCCAACAGACCACGGCCGCCATAACAAATTATTTTCCACTGTAGGTTGCATTATCCACTGTAGGGAGGTTTACCCTATGGCAAGCCCGGATTTGAAGAACGCCTATTTCTTAGTGCCAACAGACAAAAGATGTCGCAATTTTTGAGATTGTCCGTCAAAGGCACTCGATATAAGTTTAATTGCCTACCTTTCAGGTTAAATATCAATCCGTTTGTATTTACAAAAATAATGAAGCTAGTTGTGAGAAATCTGAGGGGTAAGGGACTCTGATCTGTAGTATATCTAGATGATTTTCTCTTTTTCGGCGCCAATTTTGAAGATTGTTTACACAATGTCCAAACTTACATTAAACTTCTTCAATCACTAGGATTCGTAATCAATTACGATAAAAGTTGCCTAATTCCTAGAAAAAGCTGTAAGGGTTAACCTTCATTTCCGAAACCCTCACGTTAGAGTTGCCTTCAAGCAAAATCCACTATTCAAGAGTTTTTTCAACTAATTGGAAGCCTGATTTCTTGTTGTCCTGCGATTCCGTATGGAATGGGCCACATCAAAGCCCTAGAACGAGCTAAGTTTCAAGCCTTGCAGTTAGCTGATGGCGATTATGACGTATCCATGTTCCTTTCAGAATCCCTACAACCTAACTTGATTTCGTTTCACAATAACATACATTTGTCACGAAGCCCAATACGTCAGTTTGTTTTCGAAAAGGAAATCTTCTCTGACGCATCAAAATCTGGTTGGGGGCGTATTGCAAATGCGAATCAGCCCATGGGTTCTGGAACGAAGAGGAGAAATCCTGGAGCATAAAACGCTTATAACTCTTAGCGGCCTTTTGGGCCCTTGAACATTTTTGCTTCCGGATTGCAGAGTTGCGAGATTCTATTAAGAATCGGCCTACTTTGCGTCAATAAATAACGTTCATGCTGATAGGGAATCTCGGATTCGCAACTTAGACACTGAGTGAGAGTTAGCTGATGATGCCTATGAAGAGATCTTGCAAACCTTTCCGAACCCTACCATCGATTTATATATTTGCAACCATTTTAACACAAAATGTACCATTTGTTGTTGCTGGATTCGAAACCCCAACGCAGAGCCTTTCGATGTCTTTACGGTCTCTTGGAAAAATAGGAAGTTTTACGCTTTCCCCCCTTCTTCCATGATCTTAAGGACATTACGGAAAATGCTGATAGATGAGGTTTGTGGCATTGTCATCGTTCCCTGGTGGACTTCACAACCGTAGTTTCCGCTTTTTCAGTCGATGCTGATAGGAAAACCATTAATTTTCCACCAATTTCAACTCAATTAACAATTGGCTCAAATCTTAAACTGAATTTGTATGTCCCTGAAGTTTATCTGCAATGATTCTGATAGATATCGACGTCTCTTAAGACTTTTCTTCGGAGAAAAAAAAATATTCGTAAAATGTCCAGTTGTTACGTTCTATTTGTTTTAACAATGAATTTCACAGAGTGAAATTAAAAAACCGGGTATGATATCGTTCTGCAGGAATTAATCCTAAACATTTTAAACAAAAACATCAAAATCGTTCAAGAATTGTAGGCTGTATTAGATTATAAACAGTAAATTCCCGATTCTTCCCACTGTACGCTGATTTAAAAAAGAACTTTGGAATGACCCATGTATAATACAATATATCCTCATTCTTCGCATTTAGGATATTAAAAATGTATCCTTTTCCTTATACTGGTGATAATATAATTAATTTTTTTTTAAATACATAACAGTGTGTTTCTTATATGGTAAAAGTATACGTCACTAAACGTGCCCTTCTTACTTTTGTCAGTGCGTATCTGTATAATGTAAGAAAAATGTCAATTAGCTATATGGAATTTGTGCGCAGTTGCCAATTATCAAATTATGAAAACTTTTATAAATATTACTAAAGCTAATTGAATGATATTTCTTGCAGGAGAGCCAAACGCCATCTCGAATACTTAATACGTGCCTAATACCATGCGATGTAAGTAAAAAGAATTTACAGGGTCTTTTTCATATTGGAAAGCTATTTTTTCCCCAAAATTGTATACTGAAAAAATATGTTTTTAGACCAGTGGAACTGAACCAATTTGCGCAAATGATGGTAAAACTTATACGAGCGAAAAGGAATTAACCTGCTACCAAGATTGCGGAAATGGTGAGTTTTTTAGAAAAATATATTCTAGTATCCTAAAGTTTTTTCTAATATGCTGAAATAAAGATTTCTAAATAAGATTTAATGGCTTCAAAAGATTCAATGCGAAATACACCATTTCCAAAAATATATTTAGATTCTAAATATAATATATACAGAGGGTAAGTGCATCGGTTTCTGAACACTAAGGTGGTCCATAAATTCATTAGACTTTTTTTTAGAATTTTCTTGCATATCGCCCCAAATTTGTTTGAATAAACAAAACAATAAATGCATCTTTAAAGTGGTATTTAGAGGTTTCGTAAGCCCCGTGAAGTTTCACACGTATTTTCCATAAGAAAAAAATACGTGTTTGAACATTTTATTGAGAATCGTCAATATTAGGAAAACAGAGTTGAAAAAAAACTCAACCTGTCTACAAACTGTTTCTAACAAATAATCAAATGTTTGAATAAATTGTTTGAACAGTTTATTATTGTTTTTAGCAATTTTTACTCAGACGAGAGTTATAAACATAATTCAAACAATTTAGTATTACTTAGTATTATTGTTTATAACTATCTCCTCGTATAGTAATGCAAGATAGTTGCGGTTTTTTCTCAAATTTTCAATTTTTTGTTCATTTTTCACTTACAGTGATGTAATAATTCATGCAATTTAGTTAAAAATAATTATTTAAACAAATTGTTATTGTTTATAACTATCTTCTCCTATATAAATGCTAGATAGTGGCGGTGTTTTCTGAATTTTTTTACTTTTTGTCCACTTTTCACTTAGTGAGGCAATAATTAATGCAAGTTAAGAAACATAATTGTTCAAACAATTGATTTGATTTCTAGCATATTATTCAAAGAGAATATTATTAAAAATAGTAATAAATTGTTTGAAAAATTATGTCTGTTAACTTGAATTCATTATAACATTACTCTCATTATGAAGTAAACAAAAAGTGGGAAATTTTTAGAAAAAAACTACAACGTTCTAGCATTGCCTGGCTCTAACTGAAAAGCTAAAAAATATTTGAAAAATTCAGAAAAAACCGCGACTTTCTACCTCCATTCTAAGAAAAAATTGCTTAAAACCATAATAAAATGTTTAAGGAATTCATGTAAACATCTACTTATCAGTAGAAAGTAGTATATTATGTGTTACAATCAGTTTGTATTTAAAAAACTACAAAAAATCATAATTAGCGCCAAAAACTCGCAAACCCCAATTTTTCAATTATGGAATTTGTTGTGACTCTATGAAACAGATTTTTAAGGTTGATATTTAAAAAATAAGTTTTTATTTGTATTCTGTGAATAATTGTGAATAGAATTGTTGAGTTTCAACTCGATTCAACTAATATTGACGATTATGAATAAAATTTACAAAAACGTATTTTCTTTCTTATGGGAAATACGTGTTAAACTTCATGGGGCTTGCGGAACCTTTATATATCATTGCTTGAAAAAAACGCATTTATTCTTTCGTGAATTTGAACGAATTGGACCCCTCCCCCCATTCTGGACACACATCAGCGGTTGGAAAAATATTTCTCTCCCTCAAATTGATACAATATTATTTACCTGGAGATAGATTATGTATGATTTCAGATTTTACTTTATGTTTTGCATATGCATTGTTTTCATTTTCAAATTTACATTTTATTTCAGAGCTTCTCAAACATAGTTTCGATGTATGACGTGAACCTAACATAAAAAACAATGACACACGAAAAATGAAAAGTTAAATGTGGAATATGAAATGTAAAATGTAAAACGTAAAATGTCAAATGCAAAATGTAAAATTATATACATACTTGACCCCCTGCATTTACCCTAATAATTTTCTTTTAAATATCAGATAGAAAAAAAAATTTCTCATGTACGTTATAATAAACATTAATAACGATTTCAGGTGATCTTCGTGTAGCTCATAAGGGAAAATGTGAATGTGCAATACTATGCGATGTAAGTATTAAACTTTTCATACTTTATGTCATTAAAATTTCGCAAAAAAAGTTCAGTACATATAAAGCAAATAATTTTTTTAGCAATGTCAAAACAACCCAATTTGCGCAAACGCTGATACAACTTATACATGTCCAATAAGTGAAATAACCTGTAACCAAGTGTGTGAAAGAAGTAAGTGCACAGAAAAATATTTTTCTTTTAATCAGTGTGTAAGAATAAGTGATAAGAAAGCTTTTATGCTTCAGTTATGATAAGATATTTATATATAACAGTCGACGATATTTATCATTTCAGAAATTTATATAGACACTGACGGAAACTGCAATACTGTAGCATAATGCAGTCTAATCTTATGGAGCGTAATTAACTAAAAATTTCGAAAAGCCGATGATTTGTTCCAACAACTTTTTATGATTGTTATTCTAAAAATATTGTATTCAATAATATATATGAATTATGTGTTAAATAAAATTATCCGTGTGTAATAGTGAAAAATTATTTTACCCGTAAGACCCATTTAAATAAGTAGTGAAAAAAATAGTCTTGAATAATTAATCTTAAAGTTTTCAGCTTCAAAATAGGCAGTGGCTACGCGTATCGAAATTTCGGTACGAATAGCCAGATTTTTTTGGTACAAGTAGACATCGCACTAGAAATAATGGAAATTCAGTTTTTTAAATTCAGAATGTTTCAAATTTGAAATTTCGCAACTACTATTGGCTTTTAATTTAACCTAAATTTGCAGAAAACTTTTTTCTCAACATTATAAATTTAAAATTATTCAATTTACCAAGTTTCAACCTAAAATTATCCAATTTTGAACATTATGAATTAAAATTTTTGAACTATTAATAAACCTTGATTTCATAATTATAAAATTTAAAAAAATTTTAATGTTGTATATTTTAATATTAAAGTATTGCATTTTAAATTCTTCCGAAAGTACAAAATTGACTAGTGGGCAGGCTTAAATTAGGCATTCTAAATTGACAGGAAATAATTTTCTTAAAGAGTTCAATTTCAAAATCTTGAAAATTCATTTTTTTCTCAGTACAACATTAAAATTGGTGAACTATTATTTTTTTCATCTTGAAACAATCCAATTTTTAATATTTAAATTTAAAATTATTACATCTGTAAAATATTAAAATGACGTAAATTTCGACTATTAATGATTTCAATTAAAAAAAAAGTTTTTTAATCTAAAAGGACTCAAATAACGATTTTTGAATTTCAAACGTAATAGATTTAAAATTATTTAATTTCTCAAGTTGCGACCTAAAGTTATTCAATTTCTATTATTATGAATTTAAAATTCTTTATTTTTTAAGGCCTTAATTTGTAATATATGAAATTTAGAGAAACAAAAATGTGGTGTCAACAATATTTTAACTTGAAATTTTTAATTCAATCGCTCAATAATTTACACTTATCAAATTTTACACAAATTTTCCAACAATTTTAAATTCGATGCCGTTAAACTGCAAAAACTATTACATTTCAATCTTTTATAACATGAAGAGTTCAAAGATTTCTGGTTAAAAAATATAAATCCACGCTATCACTTTCAAAGCCTTCGATTGAAGAATGAATGCAGAATATGACAGGTGTTCCCACCTACAATTATTGTTTTTTTATCGGGTTGAAACTTGGCTAAATTATAGTCCTAGTGGACCTATACTATCTCACCAAACCATAGGTCCACATAACGATCGCTTGTCAATATACACGCGCCTGAAGTTTTCACTTTTTCAGGTGCTTTTATACCTTCAAATTAGTGTAAATTCTTTTAGGATTATCAGATTGGACTTTTATTATAGCATTTTGAAAAGCTCTTTTCATGTTATTCAAGTCCATGATAACAATTTTTTTTCATTGTGAATTTTTTTTGTTTGAAAATCAAAATTAAAATTGATTTGACAAAAACATATTTAAAAAAAATCTTCTTTAAAAAATAGCTTTTTCACATTCTCTACATCATGTAGAAGAAAAATTAGGCTGGAAATAATTTCATGATCAAATTGAGATTTTTACGCTCAAGGTGACCACGTTATGATTATATAATATACATACACACAAAAAAGCATCACAAGATTGTTAAATGTAAGCTTGGAAGCAAGTTAGACTGAACAGTATTCGTTCCTGGGCGCTGCGTAAGTTGAATGTTGTCCCCTCGATCATTCAATTTGACCATGAAATTATTTCCAGCCCACTTTTTCTTCTACATGACTTTAAAAAGTGTGAAAAAAGCTATTTTTTAAAAAAGATTTTTTTTAATATGTTTTTTTTTAAATCAATTCTAATTTTGATTTTCAAACAAAAAAATAAAAATTCATGATGAAAAAAAAATTGTTATCATAGACTTAATTTACATGAAAGGGAACTTTCCAAAACACAATAATAAAAGTCCAATCGGATAATCCTAAAAGAAGTTACGCTAACGTGAATAAATGGACCTATGGTTTGGTGAATTAATATAGGTTCACCAGGACTATATTTTGGCCAAGTATCAACCCAATCAAAGAAAAACGATAATTTTAAGTGGGAACACTTGACGTATTCTGCCCCCAATGAATGTTTAAATTTTAAAAATTATATAGTTTCCAACCGAAGTGGGACGATGGTCGCGGGGGTTAAGGTGTTGCCTTTGGACCCACTCCGTCGGCTGGCGGGTACGATTCCCGCTTCGCACTCTGGAAGAGCTTCGGCGGCCCATGCGGTGAACACTAGCCTAGCAAGGGAGTTGTTCATCTCCGGAGAGCCGTGGGACCGGTACCTCTAGAGAGAAAAAAAAGGTTATCTAAGTACTTGAAGCTGTTGCTTTTGGTGGTTCGAAACCCACCTTAAACTATTAGTCCCCCTCCCACCACCGAGTAAGTGTGTGGGGGGTGTGTAAAGGAATAGGGAAGAGATACAAGAAAAATGTAAACCCTTAGGGGATTTTTCTCAACATTCTCTTAAAATTAATTTTTTGAAATAAAAAATCAGCTAAAATTTTTCCAGGAATCATAAGAAAATATTTTTATTATTTTAAATCCATCAAAATCCTTAAAAAGCTTCAAATTTTTATTTAAAAATCATCAAAAATCTACATTTCTTCTCAAATGACCCTACTTTTTCCTAAAATTGGTTTAAAATCTTGTCAAATCAAAAAAATTGCCTTATCTTCCATAGCCTTTTTGGAAATATTTTGAAATATTCTCTTAAAATTTATTTTTCAAAATGAACAATCATTTAAAATTTTCTTATGAATATCAAGAAAAATTTTGTATTCTCTTGAAACCTTGTAGTCACACAACAGAACCCTTTCTTTTATCGTTTCACTTGGCGGGTGAACAAGGGGGGGGGGGGGGGTGACGTACAATTTTATGACGAGGATTGAGGATCGGAAATAAGCGAACGATTTAGGAGCCAAGAGACTTCATGTCGAACACATAGAATTTCAATGGTCAGGGGATACTGGTAGAAAACCCGAAAGGGGTTAGCAGGGGTGTCCCCTTGACTGTCCACTTCTAATAGCACTGAGAGTGACAGGTGGTCTTGAGGGAGGCTTCTCTGAAGTCCCGTGGGGTGGGGGCTCCTGTGTTGGGGTCCTCACTATTATTCGGGAAATTTCGAAGCACCATTTCACTGTTCACTGAATGACTGGCGCTTTGGCCGCGCAGAAACTTGCACTTGATCCATAGGGATCACACACGTCCGTGAGGGTCCCCTGTCCTATGGGACTCCTCAGTCTGGCATTTACAGGTGGTTCGTCTGGGATTGGGCCTGTTTCTTTTTCCTCTCGGTAGGTTCACTCCCTCCATGGGGAACCTTCTTGGCGGCAGAATCACCTGGAATCAAACAGACCAACAAAAGGCGAAAAGGCCATAAGGCCCGAGATAAAAAATACGATAAAAAAAACGAAAAGAACAGTGTGCGTCACGGCATTCTAAAGGTCCCCTCGAAGGCATCCTGTTGGTCCTCGTTGACGGGTGTTGTATATGATATGAGTGTGTGGAGGTTGACACATGCACCCTTGATCGGCACCCTGGAGGTCTCCTCGAAGGCAACATATAGGTCCCCGATGAAGTGTGATCAGCACGGTGTAGGTGTATGAGTGACGACCACATGCACCCTTAATCGGCACCCTAGAGGCCCCCTCAAAGGCAACCCGTAGGTCCCCGACGAAGTGTGATGTGTACGGGAAGGTGTGTGGGTGATGACACGTGCACCCTTAATTGGCACCCCAGAGGCCCCCTCGAAGGCAACCTATAGGTCCCCGATGAAGCATGATGTGTACGGTGTAGGTGTGTGGGTGACGACACATGCACCCTAGAGGTCCCCTCGAAGGCAACCTGTAGGTCCCCGACGGAGTGTGATGTGTACGGGTAGGTGTGTGGGTGATGACACATGCACCCTTGATCGTCACCCTAACGGCCCCCTCGAAGGCAACCTATAGGTCCCCGATGAAGTGTGGTGTGTACGGGTAGGTGTGTGGAAGATGACGCATGCACCCTTAATCGGCATCCAAAAGGTCCCCTCAAAGGCAACATGTAGGTCCCCGACGAAGTGTGATGTGTACGGGTAGGTGTGTGGGAGATGACGCATGCACCCGTAATCAGCACCCAAGAGGTCCCCTCGAAGGCAACCTGTATATCCCCGACGAATTTTGATGCGTCCGGTGCGTGTGTGCTGAAAATAAAAATATTAATTAAGTATTATTCCTACGTATTGGACCAGAGCAATAATTTATTTAAGTATTTTTTCGTATGTTGTGCTTATCTGCTTAAAAGCTAAAGATGTAGAATGATGAGGGAGGAAAAAGAGGTATGGCGAGAAATAAAAACAACTTTATTTTTCTATCCAAAAATTGCGGCGTATCAAGTTCGAAGACGGGCGGCGACGAAGGCAGGTCTGTGGTTTGAAGCGTACCGTGTGCTGATAAAAATCACGGTGCTAGAAGTTCTTTTCGATGCGTCTTGCTGTCGTGCCGTAGAGACGATGAGAATTGGCTGGCTGCGGAGAGCTATCGTGCAGGAACCGACACTAGCGTGCTTCGGTGCTCCGTTGCGCAGTTGCAGCGTCGAGAGAGGCGATGCCGACCTTGCACGTCATATGCCTGTAGAAGCGGGTTTTCGACCTTGCGCGTCGTGTACCCGTAGAGAGACTGGTGGTTCCGTGTTTTTTTTTTGTTTTTAGTTTTTAAAACCTTTTATTTGTTCAATTTTAAATATGATACAAGAGTTGTACATGAGTATTCTTACTATTATTATTGCTGTACCTATTCCTACTAGGAACTTACCAGCTCAAATTGATGTTTTCTTTTTCTTTTATAATTTATATTTAATTTGTCGAGCCAGGCGCTAAATATATTTTTATTATCGGAAAAAATAAGGTTGAGCAAAACCCATGAATTTATATTCAGTTTACAATTATCTTAGAAAACTAACCTAGACTTATAGCTAAATACTTTACATATGTTTATTATACCAGCAGGCGGTATGGCAGTCTACATTTGAGTTTAAACGGTGCTGTTTCTTTTGTGTAAATTTTAAAGTCTTTGAGTGCTTCTATATTACCTATTTTATTGTCATAAAAATGTTTGGTATGAGTATGGATATCTTTGCTAATATCGTTGACATTGATTCTTTTCCTAATCTTGACGTTTCCTTCTTTCGGGTTCGCATTTGAGATCATTCTTAACAACTTATTTCCTAATACAGTAATTTTCATAAGATTTGATTTACAGGCACTGCTCCAAATAGGGGCCACATATAATATTATCGGCTTGATAAAAGCTTTATAAATAATGACTTTATTTTTTATCGATAATTTGCTTCCTCTATTTATCAGTCTGTAGAGGAGTCCTACCATTTTCCTAGCTTTAATGATGATACTTTCTATTTGGTGCGAGTGTGTCATTTTATTATCTGATAATACGCCTAGGTATTTAAGAACAATTTTTGGATCAATTATTGTGTTGTCTATTCTTATTCTAGGTAACTTCAGTGTACTCGTATTTTTCTTAGTGAATATCACAAATTCAGTCTTAGTTCCGTTAATTTTAATTTTCCACCTATGGTAATATCTTAACAACATGTCAAGGTGCTTTTGAACTTTATTGACTGCATTTCCTATTCTCGAAGAAGATGAGAAGACCGCTGTATCATCCGCAAATAATGCTACCTGGCTGGAATCTGACTTGGTAATATCATTTAAGTAGTATATAAATAGAATTGGTCCAAGGATAGAGCCTTGGGGCACTCCTGCAATATTCTTTGTCGTTTAGAAATAGAGTTTTTAATGACTAATCTAAATCATCTATCTCTGAGATAGTTTTGTATTAATTTTGTCAAATAAAGCGGTATTCCCATATTGCTTAGTTTAAATATTAGCCCCTCGTGCCAGACGGTATCAAATGCTTTTTCAATATCTAATGAAACAAGAGCTACAAATTTGTTTTTGTTAATTTCAGTAGTTATATTGTTTACAAGTCGAAGCAACTGATGAACCGTGCTATGGCCTTCCCGGAATCCCATTTATTCACTTATCAACAATTTATTTTGCGATTCAAGAGCTTTAAGGTGTGTCAGTATAATCTTTTCAAATAGTTTTCCTAATGTAGGTAACAAACTAATTGGTCTATAGCTGGATGGAAAAAGTTTGTCTTTTCCTGGTTTAGGAATGGGCATTAAATTAGCTATTTCTGGCCTGTGCCTTCGGCCTGACCATTGAGATTACCCTTCCCCCTCCCTCGCGATTTGGACGTGTGTTACTCTCTCTCTTTCACCCTTACAAACTAGTTTTTCCCTTTCTATCGTCCCTACTCCTCCCTTACCCCCCATATTCAGGTCACTCTCCCACAGCGGCGGCTAGTTCCGCTCTTTGAGCGAGCCTCAGTGCGCTTTCTTTTCCCAAAGCGACTGGATGTGTGTTAAACGGTGCGTACCGTTCGATAGTGAATATTATTTGTGTTGAATCAGAAACTTTTGGTTTTCCTGATTCCTGTTCTCTTTTTGATCTCAAGGTAAGTCCTTTGTTGTTATTTTTTGTTTTGTTTCAGATTAAAATATTGTTTCGGACAGTTCGCTCTATGCAACTGCCACATTTAATTAAAGTGTAAGGTAGCGTTCGCCCTTTGGCAACCTATGTCTGCGTATTTGTCTTTGGACATTAGACTACACGTCTTACAGCTTGTTCAACACAGCTGTCTCTTAGTGCTCGCCCTTTGGCAGCCTATGAATTGTCTTGGACGGTTCGCCCTATACAACTGTCCACATATAATTAAAGTGTAGATTAGCGTTCGCCCTTTGGCAACCTATGCCTGCGTATTTGTCTTTAAACATTGGACTACACGTCTTACAGCTCGCACAAAGCAGCAGTCCTTGAAGAGCTTCACCCGCATCAACTACATTTTATTGTTTATTTACAGATGGATCATCCTACCACCAGTTTGGGGGATTTATACCTGCGTCAGGCGGCCAAAGAAGCACACACTTTACCCTTGGAAAGACTCAAATCGCTTGCAGCCCAAACCTTACCTGCAGACTGGAAAATGTGGAAGGTTCGCGAGATATCAAAAGAAGAGTTGGCAGGAAAAAATCCAGATTCTCGCTTGCTTTGCGAAATTTCCTACGCACTTCCTACTGTGGGCATCGTAAATGCCTTTTTTCCTCGCGCAACAGAAGTAAGTAGTCATGATCTTAGGAAAATAAAATTGGTCATGCTAGACTGGGACTTTTGCAGAGCATTGATCATCAATCCTTCTACTTTGGTGCAAAAGAGGAGTTGCGTTACAACGCAAGGCGAACCAATTGTTCATTCAATTGAAAATGTTCGTCCTTTCTTAATTTCAAGATCAGCAGCGTCAAATGAGTTAACTCGTAATGCTCAGAATTATTCTTTCCCACCAGACTCCCCTGTCATAGGAAGAAATTCTAATGATTCGAGAAAAAGGAAATCTTTCAATTCTATTTCGGAAGGAGAACCTTCAGACAAAAGTTCGAGATTATCCCAGTTGGAAAAGAGATCGAATCGTTTAGAAAATTTACTGACACAAGTACTAGAAAGAATCGCTCCCAATGTAGAGGACTATGAAGACAAATCCCTCTCTGAATACTCTGAGGAGAATTATTCTTCTTACTCTGATGATGAAATTTCCTCTCCTTCGCCCAAAGAAACTGCGCCATGGAAAGCTCCTAGTTTTCCAGTGCTAGATTCCGTTTTGCCTCACACTAATAAAGAGGTTATAGATTTCTCGCCTGCGACCAAGGAGCTAGAGCCAACAGTCCCGAAACCGTCGGAGGAACTGGCAAATCAGGGCATACAATGTCAGCGCCTTTGTAGTGACACTTGGAACAAAATTCGCTATTTAGAAGCGCAAAAGAAATTACAGGCCGCTCCAATTTTTTCAGCTTTACAAGTTAGTTCGCAACTAAACGGCTTAGCGTTACACACCCATCATTCGGATCTATTGGGTAAATTTGATCTTGCTCTCGGTACGCTCACTCATGGTTTGCTCCTTCAAAGGAAAGAATTTCAATCCGCCATTATGTCCTTGGCACAGAAGCATCCAACTATAAGTGAGGATGTGAAGAAGACTCTCTTGGAAAATGATTCTCCTTTTCGAGTCATCTCAGATGATCTTCTTCAGTACACATGCGGCAGACGGGCGGACGTGATTGACATGAGAAGAAAGGCCTTTGTACCAAAAAATAACTACATGGCTTCCCTCCTCGCTACTGTCCCACCCTCAGAAAAACATCTTTTCGATGAAAATAAATTGAGTGCATTATTAAAAGAACATGGCGGGTTCTATAATTTTTTTCGAACCTCTAAACCTTCTGGATCTGGGAAGTCCCAAACTTTTACAGGAGATAGTTCATCCAGAGAGAGCACTAGTAAAAAACCATCTGTGCGCCCCTCATCGAATCGAGGAGGTTTTCATCAAAAAGCTTCCTTCAGCTCAGATAAAAGAAAAGCGAATCGAGGAGGGCATGGAACATCACAGAAGTCCCGAAATATTTTTAGATCATCAGGCGCAGGTAGAGGAAGAAATTCAAAAAATTTCTGACTCGCAGGATCAAAGAGAATTTCAAGGGGGACAATTGAGACACTTTACAAAAATATGGGTCAGTCTTGGGGCTCCAGATTCGATCATCAGTGTTCTAAAAGGTTATTCCATTCCTTTTATAAAGAAACCCCCGACAATTGCATTTTCAGACAGCCTTTGCACACGATTAGAAACGAGACCATCAACCGACATGGACAGGGAATTGACAGAGTTCATCAAGTCGGGAGTTCTAGAGAGGACGAACGTTCCGTCCGGGTTCCTGTCGACCATTTTCTTAGTTCCAAAATCAGATGGTTGCCTGAGACCGGTTTTCAATCTCAAGCGTTTAAACGATTATCTGAAACCAGAAAAATTTCGATTAATAACTCACTCGAAAGTTCCGGGTTTCCTTCAGAAGAAAGACTTCTTAGCCAAAATAGATCTATCTCAAGCTTACTTACATGTCCCCATAAAAGAGGCTCACAGGCGATATCTGGCTATGTACTACCGGAAAGAAATATACTGCTGGACGGCGTTGCCTTTCGGTCTCTCGAGCGCTCCTCTAGCCTTTTCGAGAGTGTCGAATTGGTTAGCAGGTCAACTAAGAAAAAGAGGGATGAGAGTTTTGGTCTACTTAGACGACTTTCTTTTGGCGAACCAAGACGAGTACCTCTTGGTTCAACAGGTAAAGGAAGCAGTACATTTTCTCACCTTTTTGGGATGGAAAATAAATTTTCCAAAATCAATTCTAGTGCCAAGTCGACAGTTGAGAGTATCTGGGCATCATGTGGAATCCTTGGACAGACCTGAAATTTTTATCCGAGAAGAAGACGAAAAGAATAAAGCAAACCCTGGAAGAAATAATGAGTCAGCAAAAATGGAGTTGGCAGCAAGCGAAGTCTCTCCTAGGAACATTGGAATTCGCTTCCTTTGTAGTTCCTCTAGGAAGACTATTTTGCAGGAACATGCAGCGAGCAACACGCTTGCTCCCGAAAGATTTCCCAAATCAGAACTTTGTTCTCTCTCATCAAGTGAAGACCGACATGAAGTGGTGGATACAAAATTCATCAGCAAATTCGCGAATCTTTCCGAACATGCCCATTATTCACTTGGTAACGGATGCATCCAACGAGGGCTGGGGAGCCCAAATAGGGGACAAATTAATGAAAGGCCTTTGGAGTTTCGAACAGAAAAGCTGGCATATCAACAAGAAGGAGATGTGGGCAGTATATATCGCTATTCACAAAAATGCCCGCTCGTTACAAGGAAAAACCTTGTGTCTTCAGTCAGACAACAAGACGGTCTTGGCTTACATTCGACGTCAAGGGGGAACGAAGTCTCTACCCCTTTTACAATTAGCGAGGAAGTTGTTGATGCTGATGTCGCGCTTGGATCTCCAGATAGAAGCTCACTTCATTCCGGGAATTTACAATGTTGTGGCCGACCGATTGTCGAGAGGAAATTCGCTACCAGATTGGCATTTGTCGAAAGAGGTGACGGACCGAATTTTCGAGAAGTGGGGAGCCCCACAGATAGATTTAATGGCGACTGCTCGCTCAGCAGTAGTCCCGACCTATGCATCTCAAACCACGGATCAGACTTCAGCATTCGTGAACGCTTTCAGTCGGACCTGGGAGTACAAATTTGCTTGGATATTCCCTCCTCCATCTCTAATACCAAGAGTGCTTCAGCATCTCAATCTAGCTCGAGGAGTGTACATCTTGATTCTCCCAAAATGGAAGAAAGTATTCTGGAGAGCGGACCTCAAGCGTCGATCATTATGCCCCCCTTGGAACATTCGCAACCTTCATCGGAATCTTCTGGACCTTCAAACCAATTGCCCCCCTCCGAGAGTTCTAGACCTACATTTGGAGGCTTGGAAGGTACGGGGTGGTTTACCCATACAGAAGGATGGCACGACGAGGATGTAGCTTTGTTGGAATCATCTTGGCGAAAATCAACGCAGAAAACCTACACCGCATCTTGGAAATCTTGGGTAGCATGGTGTACGTCACAAGGTGTCTCAGTGAATAACCCATCTCCGCAGAAAGTAGCACAGTATTTGGGCTTCTTACACAGGGAGAAAAAATTGGCCTACAACACAATCTTGGTTTATAAGTCGGTTGTTGCAAAGTTCGCAAATCCAGCGAGGGGAGAAGAGATTAGTTCACATCCTACAGTAAGGCATATGTTGAAGGCCATAAGTTCATCTCATCCACCTCAAGCCAAAGCAATGATTTGGGATGTGAATGTATTAATCGAGTGGATGAAACAAAAATCTGTGGACGTTGAAAGCCATTTTCAAGTTTCAAGACACGTAGCTCTATTACTGCTGTTAGCTTCGGGTAGAAGAATCCATGACCTCACACTTTTGCGGATTAATTCGGAAAATTTCCAAGACAAGGGAGATTCAATAGTTCTTTGGCCCATTTTCGGCTCGAAAACCGACAGTGTCTCACATAGGCAGTCCGGTTGGGGGCTCTCAAAAAATAGAGAACAAAAAATGGATCCAACTTGGTGGCTGCGGCTCTTAATCAAGATCACTAAATCGCGCAGGAGTGCAAGAACAGGATTAGATAGTCTTTTCATCACCACTAGAGGAAGTGTGGCTGCAGCTTCACGTACAGTGATTGCAGGCTGGATCCGGACTGCTTTAGATGAGGCAGGTATCGGCGCCTCTACGGGAAGCATTCGATCAGCAGTGACATCATCTCGTCTCAAGTCTGGTCTTCCAATAGACGAAATATTACAGAAAGGAAATTGGAAATCAACTGATACCGTCTTCAAACATTATTTTAAAGATATTAAGAGACCTACTCATCGGTCAGATATATTAGATGAAACATTCGAGCCACTTTAGTTTCTCTTTGTTCTGCTAAAGTGGCTGTGGTGATTAACTTTCTCAAATTATTTTCGTCTTGTTAAAAAGTAGCAAACGTTATTTATTTAAGATACAGCTGTATTATTGTATTTTCTTATTACTGAATGGGCCTCTATTCCCTTTATATGAATATATCGTTCTTTATAATATCGATTTTGAAAATAAATTTCTTGTTCCGATACTTCTGTTATCATTCTGTGTAACAAGCAAATTATCTGCTCTACCGTTTTAATTCTCAATGTCACAGTGCACTTATCCCACAGTGCCGGCAGAGTACAAACACTTCTCAATGGTCAGGCCGAAGGCACAGACCAGAAATAAGAACGTTTTTCCCCCAAAGGGTAAAAAAACGGTTATTTCGGTCTTGCCAAAGGCCTGACCAGTTTAAATCCTTGCCGGCTTAATACACTGAGGCTCGCTCAAAGAGCGGGACTAGCCGCCGCTGTGGGAGAGTGACCTAAATATGGGGGGTAAGGGAGGAGTAGGGACGATAGAAAGGGAAAGACTAGTTTGTAAGGGTGAAAGAGAGAGAGTAACACACGTCCAAATCGCGAGGGAGGGGGAAGGGTAATCTCAATGGTCAGGCCTTTGGCAAGACCGAAATAACCGTTTTTTTACCCTTTGGGGGAAAAACGTTCTTATCTTCCATGATTGAGGAAAGTAAGAAAGTTTGAGGGCAGAATTGAATATGTATGTCAATTGAACCAGGGCTTTCCGAGGTAAATTTTTGAGAATTACATTCTGTATGCCGTCTGGCCCGGGGGCCTTTTTCGAGAATGTATATTTAATTGCTTTCGCTATTTCTCTCGGCGAGGTAAGTACAATGTCGGTAGGATTAATACGCATGTTTCTAACAGTTCTATACTTCCTATTTACTAATTTTTCGGTAAATGCATTACTTAGGTCTTCACTGAGGTGATGGACTTTCTCGTAGTGCTCCGCAAGAACATTAGCTTTGTCAATATCTTTGAATACTAATCCTGTTGGTCCGTGCAGTCGGCTAATTGGAGGGAGGAAGGGCTTAGAATAAGAGCGAGCCATTTTCCAGAGGCTATTATCTTTGACTGTTACTTTCTCTAATCTGTCATTCCATTCGCTGTTACTAAGTTGTTTAATTTCTTTTGTGATTATGTTTGATATGCTATTTTTAACTTTTC
>CAKNYM010046240.1:40491-52049 GCA_932195095.1 Andricus curvator
TAAAGAACCATAATCGTAGCTTCCGGAGCCTACAACTTCTCACATAATAATAGCTTCAGTGATTGCTTCAGTGAGTCTATTAACACTATTTTGTATGTCTTTGCATGTTTCAAGATTAGAATTTATTTTAATACTACTTTCTAACGTGTCTCTAAATAAGCTCCAGTTAGCTTTTTTGTAATTTAGAAATTTCTTTTGGTTCTCATGCCTATCACAATTAGTACCGTATATGGTCAGTAAAACGGGGTGATGGTCTGAGTCTAGGTCGTCTATTGTGTCAATGTCAGTATTTTTATTTAAGTTTTTAATTATTGCAAAATCTACCGTACTAGGGGTTGCAGTACTTTGATAAGGGTAGAGAGTGGGGCTATCAGGAGCAATTATAGCCATTGACTTGTCGTTAGAATATTTGAATATTAACTTTCCATTTTTATTATTAACTTTACAATGCCAAGATTCATGTTTTGCATCAAAATCTCCAAATGCAATCACGGAGTTTGAGGTTCTGAATATATTGTCTAAATCATTTTTAGTGATATTCTGATTGGACGCATAAATGGAGGCTATTACTAAGTTATTTTTTAATTTAATGTCTATTAACTCTACATTATCAGTTTTAATATCAATTTCTGAGCTTTCAATTGAATTTCTAACAAGAATAGCTACCCCACCCCCTCTAGTTCCACTATCCCTGTCTTTTCTATAGCATGTACAGCCTTGTGCATGAAACGGGATTTTAAAGATCAGCTTTGTTTCATTAAATAACATTATATCTACTTTTTGCTTTCCGAGAAATTCCCTCACCTGACAATATTTTTGGCATATGTCATTTGCATTCCAATGTATTATAACAAGTTTTTCCGCGGTGGTTCTAGTAACCGATTTATTTTTCGCAGTTCTCAATAAAATATTCATAAATAAGGTCCGCCTCTTCTTTCTTATTTTTCGCGTTCATAAACTTATTTGTAAGGTCCCTAACTTGCTGAATTATTTTTTTAGGATCTATCATTTCATTTAAAGACCTACATAGCTCGTTGAATTCTATGAACATCTTAGCTTCTTTTCCAAGGATGTTGCTTAGTGCATCTTTTTGTGATAAAGCTTCTGCCGGCTTCCAAGCTGCTACTGATTCTGGATTTGCAGGGTGGAGTCTGCTGCTGATTTGTGGGAAGTTCATGTTGTTCATCTGAGGAGGTGCTGGCTGTAGGTAGTCACGTCTGCTCCTTGGCGGGATCTTTGTTTGCTGTCTGCGTTCCTCTATCCTTCTTAAATGGTCTTTGTAAGCAGTGCAGCCTGAGTAGTTGGCAGGGTGCTCTCCCTTGCAGTTGATACATTTGGGTTTTTGGTCATTAGTTTTATCACAATCCTTGGTTTGATGATTTTTGGTGCATTTTACAGATTTTGGAATGTTGTGACAGCTTGCAGTGCCATGGCCGAATTGCTGACAATGGTAGCACTGTGTGACTTTTCTGGTATTGATGTATTTTTCCCATTTTATCCTGATGGACGCTATAGCTTTGATTTGAAGTACATCCTGGAATGTTGTGTCTCTGTTAAAGACTACCATAACTGGCGGATATTCCTGTTCTCGATCCTTCCTAACCTTCATGGTTACTACTCTATGCGGAGAGAAACCGAGTTGATTGAGTTCCTCGATGATGTCCTTTTCTTCCATCCTGTGCAACCCTTTTATGACGAATTTGTTCATCTTCCGTTGTTGGTCAGCATATGTATGGTATGGTACATTTTCCTTTTCCAAGAAGCTTTGGTTGTCTTCATATTCCTGCTGTGTAGAGCTGTATATTGTCAGCGCATATTTGTAACACTTGATTTGTGAGCTTCTGCAGGTAGCTCTTATGTGGTTGTACACCTTCTCTCTCAAATTCGGTAAATTTTTCGGGCCACTTATAATAATTGGTGGTACTTTGATTTTGGCGCTGTCACGTGGTGAATCGGTCTCATTGTCAGATCTTCCTGCGTCCTGGTCCATCGTGTTCTCGTCTTCTTCCGTCTCCGATAGCGAGCTGTATTTATTAGCTGCATGCACATTGTACCTGATATCGCTTGGCGCCTGCTTCTTGTGCGGCGTTGTTTTAGTGCTGGATCCTTGAAGGGGTCTTTTTTTATTCTTTTCCTCTCTTGGAGTTGGTCAGTTTCCTGTTTTCCTGCCATGATGCCAGTTCCCTTAGCTTGGCAGCTATCACCGACAGACGCGAGCCATACACCTTCGCCTGTCGATGGCACAGAAGGGGGCGCGAGCCAAACACCTTCACCCACCTCCTTATTATTCACTTCGTTCACTTTGATTTTTGGTTTATCACTGAATATAGATAGACTGACATTTTTTTTTTAATTTTGTGGTTCCGTGGCGCGATGCCACTTATATTTATTCCACTACCCGATTTGCCGCATGCGCCAGTCGGGTAGGACATGGTGGGGGATGGCCGCCGATAGGCCGATGCTTTGGTGTGAGTAAGCCTGTCGGCTCGCGGGCCGCGGTAGTGGGAATTGTAGTAGAGAGGGAAATCGTTGGTCGACCGTGCCACCACGGGCCTGGTGGTGGGGCCGTGTTCTGATTGGCCGAGTTTGTGGCGCGAGCGAGATTGGGACAGAGAGACTTTGCCTTCGCCACGTCGTCTCCGAACATGATCCATCTCCTTTATTCAAACTCTGAAAAAATGTACATTAGTGGGCTTACTGCTAGTTCATGTATTCCAGCGCGTTCGCCGTCGATCGACGAGGGCACAGGAAGAAAAATCTTTGTTATTAATTTTTCAAATTGCCGCACGCTTGCGGGACACAACCTTTCGGAATTCTTGAGAACTTTCTACATTTTTTTCGAAATCTTCAAAAATCTCAATTAAAAACTAGAATTTTTTCAAATTAATCAATCTTCCTTTGGTATTTATAAATCAAAATTTAACACTTTCACTTACAAATTACAATTTTTTTAAATCAAACAATTAGAATTGTAACGTTCAAAGTTTAAATTCAGCACTATGAAATTTTAACCATCCAAGGCTTTCTTTTTCAAACAATTCAGTTTCGTATTATTCAGTTTTGAATATTTGATTTACACATATAACTGCTTATTTTGAATGATCAATCAAATGTTGCTGAATATTAAACGTTTTTCTTTTTCTACATTCTCATCATTTATGATTGTGAAAGTATTAGAATTTTCCGAAGTTTGAAACCACGGTTTTTCAACGGATCTCCACGTTTTGAGACCCCCTGAAGCCGAACATCAAGTTTTGGCGATGGCGCATGTCTGTCTGTCCATCCGGCCGTCCATCCGTAAACACGATAACTCTCGAAAAAACAAAAGGATCAAATCGAGCTTCGGCACACTTATTTCACGTCCTAGAAGAAAGAACGAGTTCGTTAACCAGCATTCTTTGACCGACCGTTATGGTTTTATCCATCGAAAATGCTATCCAAAGATCGAATATTCCATTTCTACGCCAAATCTTTTGAACCACATTTTGGTAGAACTTGTCATTTTAGTCTTATTTATCACAAATATTATGAAAAATATACAAAATTCTAATTTTGAGCCAAACGGCGCGAAACATGGGGAAAAGTTTTTGGAGGAATTTCAGCGTGTGAAAATTTCTACAACATTTCTTTGAAAATTTTTTTTAGAGAAATCCTCATTTTTAATTTATTTTTTGAAATTGATATGTAAAAATTGAAAATTTCCACATTACGCCAAAAGACACGAGATACATAATAAATCTTAAATATTACTTGTAACAGTTTTTGCTTTATCCATAAAAAATAATATAAAAATAAAAATCCTATTTTTAGCATAGCAACGCGAGATAGAGAAGAATGTCTGAAGAAAAAATTGCAGGTTTTTATTGTAAGGTAATTCAGAAAATGAATACACATACATTTAAAAATGTCTGTCAAAAATCAAGCGCGTAGCGTGAGTATCACAATGAGAATGTGTACCTCAAATCCTACAGAGCTTTGAGTAATTTATTCATTAACTATACACACCTAATTACGTAGAAAATTCAAAATATGAAGATTATACAAATACTGAGATCTAAAAGAGATGTTTTTTATAACATTTCTTTCAAGCATTCCAAGTGCAAATGAAAATTAAACGAGCGCGAAGCGCGAGGTAACCCATTATCGTACACAAAGCGCGAGATCCGACAGACGCGCGCTCAAACTTGAGGCCGTAACTTTAAATTGAATTATATCATTGCATTAATTTCTTGAATAAAAGTCTGGACGAAAAAACTGGGGTTTCTATTAAAACCAATTTTTAGTTCCTCAGTAGCGGCGACAAAAAGGAAGCCCCCCTTGCTGAAAAGGAAACTAAAACAATGAATTTGTTCCAAAGGAGACTCCAGTTGGACCCCAAAGAAACCCAAGTTTAATGGAGACTTTTTCCGAAGAACTTGAAGTTTACTTTGCCCACTTTGCAATTTTCTCTAATTAATAACACAACTTTTACGGTAAAGCACACATGTAATAGAACTCTGACAGACAGATATTATCGTAATTAAAATAAATATAAGGACTTAATAAATATCATTTTATGTTATGTAGCAAACTTGTAAACGTAAAGGCGACAAATTATGTAAATCCCTAACTTACCAACCCCACTTTGCAAGCGATTGGTTTGTGAATGCGCCTTCATGTTGTTCTATTCAAGTGTCTCCAAAGGAACCCTTTAGGACTTCCACAGCTTTCTACTAGAGTTCAAGCTCTAAAAGATACCAACTTTTATTGAGGCCGTAATAGCAGATAGTACGACATTTTAAATAAAACTGAAAATTCCATAATACTACACATGGGTTAAACTTAGAGAAAATTTCTTAATAGTAAACAGCTCTCAAAGTTAAAGCTTTTTATCTTTGTTTCAAATAATAAATTATTGCACATGAGAAGCTTTTAAAATTATCTGTATTTGTACCAGACCTTGCATATCTGCTCTTAGAGAAAATTCCTTAATAGTAAACAGTTCTGGAAGTTTAAGCTTTTTATTTTTATTTCATGTCTTGGTATGGAACTGTTTTTATGTTTTCAGATAGCAAATCATTATCCGTCCCGTCTACGCAAATGCTGTATACGGCCAATGTAACAGCAACTGCTATCATTCTCCAAATTCCAAAATCACGAGTTTTTTTTCAAAAAACAAAAATCTTAATTAGAAAAGTTTTTCTTAAAATTTATTCAGATTTCAAGATGAGACGACAAGTGGTGTTCGCCTTCTTACTTAGTAAGTAATTATCCACACATACAAAAATCACAGCTGTGAAGAGATTTTATTCAAGAATTAAAGTATAATCTGGATTCTTATATGAGCTATTTTTGTAACATATGCTGATGCTTAATTATAATGAGAAATTATTACAAAGAAATTACATTAAGAAACCCTATGCATATCACTTCAAATGATTACAATTTTATTTTTTTGTTTTTTTAACATGCAAATGGTATTCTACGACGTGGAAAATTACCGTCTGTCCCATATGTTTCTTTTTCGTCTATTTATTTTTATCGCTGAAATTTTAACAATAATAGAAATCTATAGAGTAGTATTATAGTAGTAGCATTATTATAGTGCTATTATTTGTTGGCTGAAATTTTAAAAAATGACAGAAATCTATCAGAGAACCGCTGTCTCGCCAATTTTAATTTGTACTTTTTTTGAAAATAATTGCATTTATTTTAAGTTTTGATTTGGAATTTGATTGAGAACAGGGCTTTAGTAACCTAATTCTATATTACTTTTTTATATTACACAATTAAAGATAAAAAATGTGATTTTCTCCAATTTTTCGAATAAGTGTTATGGGGGTACAGCACCCCAAAATTATCTTTCATTACACTAGAAATTGTCAAAAAGATGTAAATTCAGGCCAAACAATTTTGAAAAAATATATACTGCTCGCGACAGTTAAATAAAGTTTGCGTATTTTCAGCTTTTCACGAAAAATCATTTTCTTGGCGGTAACCGCCCTGAATTACATTCTATTATGTTTCTCTAAAATAAAGTAGCTTTCGCGAACAAAACCAATTAGAAAAATTTCTTCACAATGAGAAATCAAAAATGGGATTTTCTAAAATGTTGTGAAAAATATGTAGAGGGTGAACTGTTTTACTTAATATATATACCATTAAACCATTTCCCTTTCAGGGTAGGCGTGACACTACCCGATTCGGGTAGTGTTTCTAGGTTTTTCTTGTAGTTATAAATAACTACAAGTGTGGGCTCACCACACCCACGATGTGCCAACAGCACTCATGTCAGTATTCTTGAATGGTCACCCATCCAAGTACTAACCGCGTCCAACGCTGCTTAACTTCAGTGATCTGACGAGAACTGGGTTTTTCAGCGTGGTATGGCCGTTGGTATTATACTTAATGATCGCGAGAAACGTATATTTTTTTCCAAATTTTTTTGACTGAATTTACTCTTTTTCGCAATTTCTTGTGTGACCAAAATAATTTTGGGGTAGTTCACCGCCCTAAGCATTTTCGACATATTTGAAGAAACCACATTTTTTATCACTCATTCTAAGCAAATTTTTCTAATTGGCTTCATTAGAAAAAGGTACTTTATTTTAGAGAAACATAATAAAATGTTATTCAGGGTGGCTGCCCCTAGAAAATGATTGTTCGTCAAAATGTAAAAAAAACGTAAACTTTATTTAACTATCGCGATAACCATACATTTTTTTAGAAATTTTCGCTTGAATTTACCCTCGTTTAGTAGTTCATCCCCTAAAATTTTTTTGCAAAATTTGAGAAAATTACATTTTTGATCTCTGGTTGTGAGGAAAATTTTCCAATTGGTTTTAATAAAAAAAAAAAAATTTATTTTAGAGATACATAGTAAAATGTAATTTAGGGTGGTTACCTCCTAGAAAAAAATCATTCGTGAAAATGCAAACAAACCTAAACCTTATTTAATTATCGTGAGTAGCATATATTTTTTTCGAATGTTTTGGCCTAAACCTACTCCTGCTTTACAACTTTTTCTGTACTAAAAAATAATTTTTCGAGAAAATGCAAAAAATACGTAAACTTTATTTAACTATCGCTAGCAACATATATTCTTTCCAAATTATTTGGCCTGAATTTACTCCTTTTTGGCAATTATTGGTGTGATGAAAAATAATTTTCAGGACGTTTTCCCCCCCCCCCCCCCCTAAAAGTTCTTCAAAAATTTGAAAAAATCAGAGTTTTTATATCTCATTATGAGAAAATTTTTTCCAGTTGATTTCATTGTGAAAGATACCGCTGTTATATGTAAAACAATTAAATGGGTATTTAGTGGTATTTAGTTCATGTAAATAAAATTGAATTATTCAAAAAAATGCATGGTTTTATAATGAGATATGAAACTTGATCAGATTTACATTATATTCAATTTGTGAGAAACAAATAGAAGGTTTAGAAACAAATAGATCAATTAATATGTTTATTCTCTATTTTTAAAGCTTTCGCAACTATATTATTGGCCACCTTCGCAATTCCTGTAACTTTCGTGAGTTTTATTTTACTGAGAAAAGTTGTTTAAAATTCTTATATTATATGGGTAATTCCAAATATTTGTTTAAATTCCAGCTAAAATTCTGTATGACCATGTCAGTGATTTATATGGCGATTTTTTTCTAATAGTAGGTGCTGAAAAAAACAATCAAAACGAAGTATTAGATTTTTCAAATCAGAACTTTACGTAACATTTTTTTTTTTTTTTGAAACTTGATTTTATCGTCAATTTTACTTTTTTCAAACCCCGCATCAAAAACAATCAGGCTGGTTATTCATAATTTTGGTCAAAAAATGAACTATATCTTAGAAAGTATTCATTTTATAGAAAAATATTGTACATGAAAAATGTAGATATCAATAAATTACATATTTGTTCTCCAAAACATTTTTTCATGTGGGCAATAGTTTAAGAGTGAAACTATTTTTTACCATGAAAAAAAGTTCCTTATAGTTTTTTTAATTTATCAAGAGAGGTATTGATTTTGTATGATCCACTTTTATGAGAAGCTCAAAGATCTTGAAAGCCCACAACTATTTTGTGTAGAACAATTTTAATTAAAAGTTATCGCAAAAAATCAATTTTCATTTAATGAAATTTTTTATTTTTGATATTTTTGTTTACATTCTTATTATTAATTTTTGTTATGCATCAGGTTTAGAAAACAATTTCAGATAATAGTAAACAAGAATTTGTTATTATATCTAAATTGATAGAATTATTATATTGGAGAAACATCAAGTATCAGAGAAGCACCAAAGTTATTAATTAATTAATTACTTGCGAAAAACTGTTAAGCAAGTTGCATTAATTCTTTGAAAATAAAATTTCTTAACATAATTCCTTAACAATTTTTATAAAATAAAATTTTTCTGTTTATTATTATCTGAACTTGTTTTCTAAACCTTCTTCACGAAAAGATACAAAGAAAAAATCAAAGTCAAATTTTTTTTTAAAATCAAAATTGGTTTTTTTAACCTATTGGTTGTAAAGAAAAATGTTGAAGACAAAATAGTTGTGGGTTTTCAAGATATTTGAGCCTGTTATGAAATTGCAATATGAAAATTCAACAGCTTTCTATTTAGAATGGAAAATAACCATTAGTTAACAATTACCATTATTATAAATATACTAATGAAGAAATTTTTTTTCGAAGTCTTGCTTTTCTCATAAAACAATTTTAAAATTAATTCTGAATTATAATAAATAGCTACAGAAAAATATAAATGATGAATATTTGTATCAATAATAACAATATATAAACAAATTTTAAAATGTAGCGTTTTCCATCGACAAATATGATTTTTTCTGCTAAATCATGCTGAAGATATCACAGTGGTTATATTTCATCAAGAAAGTGTGGCACCAACTCGCAATTGTTATTGTTATTCACAATATTATAATATTATTATTTTAATGCATCTTTATAGTGGTACTTAAATAAGCAAATTTCTTAGTAATTCTCAATTAATATTATTCTTAAATAATAATAGAAAGTTGTAAATTTTATGAACCCAATATTTGAGAAAAATTATCTTGCTACGGAAATAAGAGGTTTTTTCATCACTTATAATTCTGGGAAGATATTTTAGTGAAACAAATTATAAATTAAGCGACTAGCACGGTGAACAGCTTTAAATGAATAATAAATTTGAATAAATTATAATAAATAGTATTATATACGAGTACTTATATACGAGTACTTGTAGTGCAAGAACAGAAAATTAATAAAAGTCAATAACGTCCAAATTTAGTATATTGAATCCTTACGAATTAGTGTCCAAAACCAGCCGAAACTGTTAGTTCGGAATTTTTTTACAAAGTTAACGTCGGGTTTTGTTTCTTACAAAAAATATAATCATTTTCTGGCATAAGTTTAAGTAACGCTGTTTACACAAAAACATGATTTTATGTATCTTACCTCTGGCTAGATTGTATGTAGATTTGTAGAATTTTCATTATTATTATTATTATTATTATTATTGAATCAACATTACTGTCTTTTTTCAAATAATAGTAACAGAAAGTTATTGCTTACTCTTAAACATAAAAATTGACTCGTTTAAAGTGTCCAAGAAAGCAATTTGTGACTTTTTAATAGAAAACGACAGTAATGACTTACATTACTTTTGCTATAGATGACAGTTGAAAAATAATGTTTTCCAAAAAACGCTAAATTTATTTATTCATTTATAATATTGTTATTAACTATAAAAATATTTGTCATTTATATTTTTTTCAGCGATTTATCACAATATCGAATTGATTTAAAAGTTACTTGATAAGAAAAACAATACTTTAAAAAAATACGATTTGTTTAGTAGAATATCAATAATAATGGTAATTGTTGGCTAATGGTTATTTTACATTCTAAATGCTACTCCTACGAGATATTTAGACATTTTTAATCCAGATAAAATTTTGTGTTTCGCTTGAGCACCGTATTAAAATAATTGTTTATAACAATTGGCTTATATCAAACTAAATATTTATGTTCCTGAATTGTATCTTCAATAATTATGGTAGATAGCGTCTTTTCTTAAGCCTTTTCTTCGGAGAAAAATAATAAAAATCGTAAAATGTCCAATTTTGACGTTCCATTTGCTTAAATAATAAATTCCACAAAGTGCAATTAAAAAGTCGGGCCGCAAGTCGCTCAGCAGGAATTAATCCTGAGCATTTTATAAAAAAAAAAAAAAATCGGTCAAGAATTGTAGGCTTTGGTGGATTATAAACAGTAAATTCCCGATTCCTCCCACTGTAAGCTGATTTAAAAAGAAAAAAAAAACTTTGGAATGCCCTAAATATAATACAATATATCCTTATTCTTCCCATTCAGGATGCTAACAACTTATCCCTTTCCTTATACTGGTGATAATATAATTAATTTTTTTTAAATACGTAACAGTGTGTTTCTTAATATGGTAAAAGTACACGTCACTAAGCGTGCCACTCTTACTTTTGTCAGTGCGAATCTGTATAATGTAAGAAAAATGTCAATTTGATATATGGAATTTGTGTGCAATTGTCAATTATCAAATTATGAAAACTTATATAAATATTATTACTGCTAATTAAATGATATTTCTTGTAGAATACCATGAAAACAGTCAAGAAAGACTTGTCACGAGAACCAACCCCATTTGTATGTCAAATACCATGCGATGTAAGTAAAAAGAATTTACACGGACTTTTTCATATTGGAAAGCTATTGTTTTTGCCCAAAATTGTGAATTAAAAAGATATGTTTTTAGAACACTGGAACTGAACCGATTTGCGGAAATGATGGTATAACTTATACGAGTAAAGAAGAATTATTCTGCTACCAAGCTTGCGGAAAAAGTAAGTTTTGCAGAAAAAAATATTGTTGTGTCCTGCATTTTTTTTAATATCTTGAAATAAAGATTTCTCAACAGAATTATTAGCCTTTAAAAGATTCAATGCAACATACTTAATTTTCAAAAATATATTTAGATTCCAAATATCACATATATCCATACACGCCTCCTCAGAACCAACTATAACTTAAAAGAGCAGGCTAAAGTTTGTACCCTAGAAATTGTGTTTTGAGGGTGCCTCCCTTTTAGATTTTGGAAAATGTGTGAAAGAAGTCATTTTGCTTCCTCATAGAGGAAGCTTTGTAATGGTAACATTTTCCAAAATTTTCAAATTCATTTAATTGAACCTTCCCCAATTTAAAAATGTCTAATACAATGTTCTAAGCAATTGTCCGGCTGTGTGTGTGCGGATGTGTGTGTTTGGATGTGTGTGTGGATGTGTGTGTTTGGATGTGTGGATGTGTGTGACCGAAGGATTTCTACAAATATTTGTTGCATTTTTTCTGAGCACTTAATAATATTTGAGAAATCGGTTTTTTATAGTAAAACTTTTTTTCATTAGCATAATTCAAAGATGATGCAAGAACAGAAAATATGTGTTGATTCCAGACGAATCGGTTGACCTATAATATTAATACATTTTATTAAAGAGTAAGGAAGCTATGGTAATGCATAATATTTGAAAATACGGTTTTTCATAG
>CAKNYM010046240.1:52059-89632 GCA_932195095.1 Andricus curvator
GCAAGAATATAAAAGATTCCTTGCTTCGAGACGAATCGATTGACCTACAATATTGATAAATTTTATTAAAGAGTAGGGAAGTTATTGTAATTTATATATTTTTTAACTCGATTTTTATACTAAAAATGTTCTAATTCTCATAATTTAAAGTTCATGCGAGTATAGAAAGGTTCTGTTGATTCAAGACGAATCGATTGATCTATAGCATTGATACATTTTATTGAAGAGTAAGGAAGCTATGGTTATGCATAATATTTGAAAAAACGGTTTTTTATAGTAAAACTTTTATGACTAACATAATTTGCAATTGATGCAAGAACGGAAAAGATTCCTTGATTCGAGGAAAATCGATTGATCTATAATATTAATACACTTTCTTAAAGATTAAGGAAGTTATGCTCATTTATAATATATGAATCATCTGTTTCTAACAGGAAAACTTTTTTCATCGACATAATTCAAAGTTGACGACGCATGAATAGAAAAGATTTTTTGATCATAAATTTTCAAATAGAATAATTCTGACAATTTTTGGAATGAAATCATAAAACTGGAAAAGGGATAGGATGCGACAGAACTTTTCCCTTCCCTTTTCCAGCTCGAAAAATTATGATTTCGAATTCAAAATTTGATTTGTCTGATTTGTCTTTCTATTTCAAAAATTGTATTATTTTGTAATTTTGTATTTTTTGTAAATTTCTATTTTTAAATTGATCAAAATGAAGACTTTAGTTTGTCTATTATTGAAAAAAATAACTAATGCTTCCTCTATGAGGAAGCAAATACATTTGCTAACGGGAAGCAAAGTGCTCGTGAAATGAGCACCATATAATTATAAATACAAACAAAGTGGAAACACTCGAGATCCAATTCACAGCTAGTTTTCTAAATTCTACGTTTTTGGTGCATTTAGTAAAACATCCAAAAATCAAACAAAAAAAAGTTCACTAATTTCTGAACAATTTAAAAAAAAATTTTCAGCATAAATATGTAGGTTTAAAGTTATGACGTCTTAGAGAGATTTTTCAGTAAAAAAAAAACGTTAACCCTTTTTGTTTTCACACAATATCTTGTCCCATATACATTCTACATAAAATTTGTACGTAAATGAATTGAAGCAGATTAAATGATCTTTAAAACTAAAAAAAAAATTGATTCTAGCTCTGCCAGAACATCAGTTATAGTATCTTATAGCAGGCTGCTTTTTGTGGAACTTTATTGAAGATCACATTTTTTATTCAAAACTTATTTTCTATGTGTTGCATTAGTACTTCTCAATATTTTATTTAACGCTTGTGTTCCGAAAATAAAATCGACAGAAGTCAAGGTTCAAAATCGTCATTTAGAGTAAATGTATGAATACTTTATTGTTACTTTATATACTTCTAAGATATTAATACAGTTTTAAAGATAATTTAGTCTGGTTCAATTCATTTTCATAGAATTTTCATGTGAGATGTATCCGGACAAGATATCATTCGAAAAGAAAAAGATTTCAAGTTTTTTTTACTGAAAAATCTCTTTAAGACGTCGTAACTTCAGAACTATTTATGCTAGAACATTCTTTTTTTAATTGTTCAGAAATTTGTGAACTTTTTTTTTTTTAGAAGTTTTACGTAGAGTGCACCAAAAACGTAGAATAAAAATATATCTTTCAAAAATTTTTCAAAATCTAAAAGGGAGAAGAAATCTATCAATATTATTCGCGCGGAAACTTTTTTTGGGCGCAAATTAAAAGTTTTTATGGGAGAAAACTTTACTTCTCACTTATTCCTTTACACAAAATCACATAAATTAATCAAACAACAAAATATTTCGAGTTATTTTAAAGGGGGTTCTAACGGTTTTTTTTCATATTCGGTAAAAATACTCATGAGGTATCTCCAACACATCATGTCTAGGGTACAAACTTTAGCCTGCTCTTTTAAGTGAAACTTGGTTTTGAGGACTGTGGAAACTAGGGTGATCCAAAAATGCATTGGAATTTTTTTTAGAATTTTCATGCATATCGCCACCAAATTTATTCTAATGAACCAAAAAATTAATTATTCGAAAAAATATATATTTAGAGATTTGGCAAGCCCCGCGAAGTTTAACACGTATTTTCATGTGAAAAAAGACGTTTTTGTCAATTTTATTCAGAATTGGCAATATTACGAGACTCAAATTGAAACTCAACATTTCTCTTCACAATTAGCTGTAGAATAAAAATGAATAATTACTTTTTAAATATCACCCCCATAAGTCTGTTATATAGGGTCAAAAATTAGGTTTTGCGAGTTCTTGGGGCTAATTATGATTTTTTGCAATTCGAGAAAATAAAAATTGTTCCTAAAACGTGAAATAATAAAACTTCAACTTCAGTTGCGGTTTTTTTTGCATTTTCTGAACTTTTTGTACACGTTTCATTTCGTGAGGTAATAATCATTGCAAGTTAACAAACTCAACTGTTTAAACAATTTATTATGGTTTATAACTATTTCTTTTTTATAATTGTTGAAAAATCGCATTTTTTTCCCTATTTTTCAACTTATTTTCAACTTTTCCATCATAGTGAGGTGATAATTAATTCAAGTTTACCAACATAATTCTCTAAATAATTTATTCTTATTTTAATAACATTTTCTTTGAATAATACCAGAAAGTTGCGGTTTTTCTGGAATGTTCAACTTTTTGTCCACGTTTACTTTAAAGCAAGGTGATAAATAATGCAATTTAGTCAAAATAATTGTTGAAACAATAGAGAGAATCATTTTCTAAACAATCTCTTTCTTTTTCGTGAATATATTTTTCTGAAATAAAACAGATATTGAAATATTCTTCAAATTTTCTGTATGGATCATTATAAATGTGAACTTTCCTTAAAGTAGTTACTGAGAGCCTTTTTGTTTAAATTATTATTATTATTATTTATTATTTGTTGCTAACTAAAAAATCGAAGAAAAGCTGAATATTTCAGAAAAACTCGCAACTTTCTGGTATTACTCTAAGATAAGATAGCTATAAGCAATAATAAATTATTTAAACAATTTTGTTTCTTAAACTGTATTAATTATTATCTCACTAAGTAAAAAGTGGACCAAAAGTTCGAAATTTCAGAAAAAAAACCACAACCACCTAGCATTACTATAGAAGGAGATAGTTATAAACAATAATAATGTGTTTAACCCTCTATTTTTCTTAAGTTATATTATTTATTAACTCGTTCTAAGTACACAGTGGACAAAAGCTGAATAGTTTAGAAAAAACCACAACTTTCTAGTATTATTCAAGGAAAGTATTATAAAAATAGTAATGAATTGTTTAAACAATTATGTTTGTTAACTTGGATTAATTGTGACCTCACCCTAATTGAAAACTGAACAAAAAGTGGGAAATTTGAAAAAAAAACTAACTTTATAGCACTATCCTAAGATAATATTGTTAAAAATAATAATGAACGGTTTAAACAATAACTCCTGTTAAATTTAATTGGCTATTGCCTGGCTCTAAGGATTGACCTTTGGTATACTCTTTTAATGCCCTAAAATGAAGGTCAAGTTCGTTAGCCATCCATTTTGGATGAAAATTCAAAAAGTGAGAATATTTTCAAAATTTTTGAGACCACTTTTTTCAGAATTTGAAAACTTTATGTACGGTTGTTCACAGTATTCAAAAAGACGAGAATTTATCCTAATGACTTTTTTCGGTAAAAAACAAATTACCAGAGTTACAGCATTTACAAAATTCAAAAAAACAAATGAAAATGAAAATTTAAAGCCAAAAAACGCACGATATAAAAAAAAGTCTGAAGGAGAAAAACGTTGCTTTTTGAACACCCTACAAGATTGTCATAACAACTTTTAGAATTTTCTTGAAAAATCGAAAATTCAAATTTTGATCGCAACAAAAAGAATGAAAAATCAAAAATTCCATTTTGCGGTCAAACTATACAAGGTACAAAAAAAGCTGAATCGACAAAAATTGTGCATTTAGAAAATATCTACAAATTTATTGCCAATGACTTTTTGATAGGATGCGTAGTTTTTGTTTAAATTCGTAAAAAATAGCATTGGAAATGAAATAAATTAAATTTGTAGACAAACGACACAAGATACAAAAAAAATAATCAGACAAAAGATGTTCACTCAAAAATGATCTACAAATTTGTTATTCATTATTTTTTGATAGGCTGCGTGGTTTTTGTTTTATTTGTAAAAAATAAAATTAAAATATAAAAATTTTAATTTTTGGACAAACGACACGAACTATGAAAAAAATAAATTGACAAAAGTTGCTGGTCCAAAAAAGAGCTACAAATTTGTGATTAATAATTTTTTGATAGGACGCGTAATTTTTGTTTTAATCGTAAAAAATAATATTGAAGATAACAAAATTAAGTTTTTTAGGAAAACGACACATGGTACGAAAAACAAACGAAAAAAGTAGGTCAACCAAAAAGGACCTACAAATTTGTTATGAATAATTTTTAGATAGAACAAGAAGATTTTCTTTTAATCGTAAAAAACTAGATTAAAAATTAAACTTTTGGAAAAACGACACAAGAGACGGAAAAAATGAAAAGACAAAAGTTATTCAACCAAAAAAAATCTACAAATTTTTTATAAACTCTTGTTATAAAAATAAAAAAATTACCTTTTTGGAAGAAGGACACAAGCTACAATAACATTTTATTTAACAACATTTTTCGTCTAAATTATATCTACAAATTTGCTCCAAATAACTTTACGCTAGGATGCATATTTTTAGTTTAAATCATAAAAAATACGGCTGCGAAGTGCTATGGACGTATTCACTATTGGTGTATTTATTTGTGCTCATTGTATGAGCATTTTGCTTCCTCATAAGTATCAAATATAAATTTGCTTCCTCATAGAGGAAGGTTTTTCTTAACAAAAGCAAATAATGGATACTTTTGATATTTTTAAAGCTTATGCTTCTGTCTTTCAAAAAATTTTATTTTCAGAAAATCAGAGGATTAAAACCTCATAGAAACAATGTAAATTTTCTTAAAACTTTCTGAGTAGCTATTGATTATGCAATAATTGTCTTCGAAATTTCGTCAAAAGATCAAGCCGCGCGTCTCGAATTTTCCTTATATCAACAAGATAAACAATTTGAATCGGTATTGCAGGTCATAAGAGGTTATAGAAGGTTCGTCAATAGGTCATTCGTCGTGTCTCGAAGGCGCAAACAAACATGTCAGATACAGTACTGTAGTACTCCTAATATGAACAAAGATTTTCTCATATAAACAGAATAAACCATTTTTTCTTAAATTCATAAATAGGTACTGGTGGGTCATTAAAGGTTTATCAATAGATCAATCGATCTAAACGCAACAAAAAACTACTTCTAAATGGTAGATTTAGCTCAAAATCCTATCAGACATGGATATCAATCGGAGCAACATTTCATCCAAATTTCATGATCGCAGCTCTGTTACTTTTCGAGATATGCTGAACAGAAAAAAGTTACACAAACACAAACACACACACACGGACATTTTTTTTAAATTTTATTTTCGAGCTCCTGTGGCCGAATTATATCAAAATATGTCAAAAAAGTATATTTAAAAATTTAGATCATTACAAACCTTCCTCTATGAGGAAGCAATAACATTGAAAATACACAAATTAAATTTATGGAAATACGACACAAAATGCAATAAAATGTTTAATAACAAAATTGTTTTTTCTTATAGGATGGGTACTTTTTTCAATTATAAAAATAAGATAATGAAAATACGTACATGTATCAATACCAATGCATATTATGAATTGTAATAATATATTGAAATGACACATTTTTCAGGGTAGTTGAGAATAACATTTAATGCAAAATAAGAAAAAAATATTAAAGTAATCATGATGAATAAAATTTGTACTTTATATTGTAATATCTATAATAATAGAAAAAACTTTACATTGAGGACAAAATCGAGTGCGAAGCACGAGATACGTGATGAGAATGTGTTCGTTGTAGCCGAAGGAGCTTTAACAAAAGAGAATTCACAATCACCAAATTACAGCTGTTGATACTTTGACCTTCAATTTTAAAAGGTCCGTGCACAAATGTGGGAGAAATGCAATGACCGTTTCGGGCGAAGCACGAGATAAATATATTATCGATTATGGAAAATACGTGTTAAACTTCATGGAGCTTGCGGAACATATTTTGCTTACTTGTTAAAAAAACGCATTTATTTTGGTGTCGATTTGAACAAATTGAGGAGGGGGGGGGGCGATATGAATGAAAATTAGACCCAAAAAAGTTGGCTCCCTTATACTGAACCGTATCAGCGGTCGGAAAAATATTTATTTTCTCTTCCTCAATTGATATGTTATTTACCTGGAGACAGATTAGGTATGATTTCAAATTTCACTCAACATTTTTCACATGTCATTGTTTTTGTTTTTAAATTCAAAATTTATTCTCGAGCTTCTTAAAGTTAGTTCCGACGTATGACGTGAATAAACAATGACATACGAAAAATAAAAAGTGAAATCGGAAATGTGAAATGTAAAATGTAAAATTATATACATAACTGATCCTCTGCATATTTACCCTAATAATTTTTTATTATAAATATCAGACTTTTAAAAAGATTCTCTGATATACACTATAATAAATATTAATAACTATTTCAGATGATCTTCGAGAAGACTATCCGGGAGAATGTAATCGTATACCAATAGAATGTAAAATACCATGCGACGTAAGTTTCAAACTTTTAATACTTTATATAATTAAAGTCTCGCAAAAAAATAGAGTAAAGATAAAACAAATCATTTTTTCAGCAATGTCAAGACAACCCAATTTGCGCAACTGATGGTAAAACTTATGGATGTCCAAATGCACTGACCTGTTATCAAATGTGTGGAAAAAGTAAGTGCACCAGAAAAATATTTCTCTTTTAATCAGTGTATCAGAATAAGTAATAAGAAAGCTTTTGTGCTTCAGTTATGATAAAGATATTTGTATTTAACAGTCGACAAGTAAAGTATTAAACTATTTTCTTACTGAATATACATAACAATTTGAATTAGGTTCTTCAATTTCAGTATTATAACAGATATTTATTATTTCAGAAATTGATATAGACCATTTCGGAGACTGTAGTATTAAACAACAACGCTTTAGTACACCAGTAAGCCGAGTCTAATTTTATGGAATGGAATTTAAGTAAAAATTTCGAAAAACCGATCATTTGTTCCAACAACTTTTTATTATTATTATTCTAAACATATTTTTTTCAATACATAATATGTATGAATTATGTATTAAATAAAATTATCCATTTGTAATAGTGGTAAATTATTTTACCCTACGACCCATTTAAAAAAGTAGTGAAAAAAGTAGTCTCAAATAGTGTTTTGTTTTGTCTCAAATTCTTAATGTTTTCAGTTTCAATATATAGGCAGTGGCTACGCGTACCGAAAACTCGGTACGAAGGGCCAGATTTTTTTTGGTGCGAGTAGACATTACACTAGAAATAATGAAAATTCAGTTTTTAAAATTCAGAATGATGCAAATTTGAAATTTCGCAACTATTATAGGCTTTGTTTTAAACTGAATTTGCCGAAAATATTTTTCTTAAATAGTTTAATTTCAAATTTTTGAAAATTCAATTTTTCTCCGTGCAAAATTAAAATTGGTCGACTATTCTTTTTTCATTTTGAAACAATCCCATTTTTAATGTTTGAATTTAAAATTAGGCACTATCTATGGTTACGGAATTTTCCGTAACGTTAGCCCTAAACGGGCTGGAAAAGGAGTTGTTACGAAAAATTCCGTAACCATAGGCAGTGCGTTAAAATTATTAAATAATAAAGTAGTGACCTACAAATTATTCAATTTTTATTATTGTGAATTAAAATTTTTTGAACCCTAAGTTCTTGATTTCTAAATAATAAAATTTAGAGAAATCGAAATGCTGTATATTTTTATCTAAAAGTATTTCAGTATAATTATTCCAAAAATACAACAGTAACTCGCTGGCAGGATTGAATCAGGCATTTTAAATTTGAAGAAAGTAATTTTCTGAAAGAGATCAGTTTTAAAATTTTGAAAATTCCATTTTTTTCCCGCACAACGCACAAAATTAAAATTTCTCGGCTATTCTTGTTTAATTAGGAAACAATCCCTTTTTTAATGTTTGAATTTAAAATTATTAAATCTGCAAAAAGATTTAAATAACGTAAATTTCAACTAGCAATGCTTTCAATTTTAATAAAATTGTTAAGTTTAAAAGGGCTCATATAACGATTCTTGAGTTTCAAAAACTATACATTAAAACTTATTGAATTTATCAAGTTTCGACCTGAAATTATTTATTTTTTATTATTATTAATTTAAAATTCTTAAAAGCTAAGGCCTTGATTTCTAAATTATAAAAATTAAAGATATTCAAATGTTGTATATTTTAATATAAAAGTATTACATTTTGAATTCTTCCAAAAGTACGAAAGTGACTCGCTGACAGGCTTGAATTAGGCATTCAAAATTGTACATTTTAAATTATAAACGATCTAACTTGAACCATTAAATACAAAACCTTCAAAAATTACCGCCCATACACATTATTGGTAGAGTAATTAAAAATTTGATTTATTCAAAAAGTCTTTAAAAATGGTTTATATTAATCCCTGAACAATAAAAATTTACGCGAAAGGTAATTAAATGTATACACGAAAGTTTTTTTGCTCTCTATTTGCCGAGAAATAAAAATTATAAAAATATATTTAAAACAAATTTCGAATCGAATTTTCCATTTAACCCTTTAAAATTACTATAAATAAAAAATTGGTTAAACGCTCCCTTTTATCACTTACCTATTCGCTCAAAAATTTCCAGCTTAATTTGTTTTGTGCATCATAGTAATTAAAAATATAAACAAATAATATTAATGTGCCTATTTTGGATTATTAATTTTCAGATTTGATCATGAACTAAATTTTTTCAGATCTATTCGCCCCTGAAAATACTCCACATGCGTAGAAATTTTACATAAAAATAGTAGCTTCTTTCAGTCCAAAAATTTCTGCTAACGTAGCATCACTTCCTGGATTAGATGTTTTCGAATTTAAGGGTCTCCTAAAATTTGATTGATTTTTTAATCAGTCACGTATTTTCTGATAAAAAAATGGAAAATTACTCTAATCACTTATAAGTCTTAAAAACTGAAAAGGTCTTAAGCAATATCTTCAGCACTAAAAAACTCACTTAGGAAAACAGGTCCCTAGTTTACGATATTTTCTTTCCTATTGTACAATATCAGGTAAATGAAAAACCAACGCGACTGTATAATAATACAATAATCATATATAATATAATAATATTTAATAGAAATATTAATAAGTAATATTAACAATACTTTTAAGCATACTTGATAGCTGCTTTAAATAATAAAGAAAATCAAAGAAAGTCCCCCCACCACCAAAAAAAATTTCTAATAAAGCTTCACATCCTGAAAAATTCTACTACGCTAGCTAATGATTCTATCTTTATTATTTTAATATTAATATGAAATTAAACTCAAACAATTTTTCTATAAATAACGCTATCATTTAGTAAACCCAGTTATGTACCATAATTCATTTGATAAAAGTGATGAATTATTAAGAATTTGAAAAGTATTTTTTTTTTGTTTTGAGATTATTTTTTCATTTCGAAGTTGAATTGCGACCCTTTTCTATTTTTATACATAGTGAAAACACCGTGAAAAATCACAAAATTAAAGCTTTTTATTGTTATTTCCTGTTTTCGACCTAAGATGTTTTATATTTTTAGATAAGAAATTATTACACATAGTAACCTCTTTAAATTATCTCCATATGCACCAGACCTTGAATACGTGCTATTCACGTCTAAACAAATGTCATCTATATAAGGCCAATGCAACAGCGACTGTTATCATTTTCTAAACTTCAATATCACGAGTTTTTTTTTAGAAAATAAAAATCTTCATTCGAAAAAGTTTGTCTTAAAATGGATTCGGATTTCACGATCATGGGAAAAGTTGCAGTCGGTTTCTTACTAAGTAAGTGATTATCTATACTAAAAATTACATATTTTCTATGTACTCATTAATTACATACATAGAAAGTATATATATAAATTATGAATTCGTAACACTAGTTACAGTCATTTTGTACATTTAGTGCCGCTATATTTTTCTAATTCATTTTGGCCTGCTAAACTTGAAATCTCATTGAAATTTTTTTTTATGAACTGGTTTTCCAAATATGAATTTTGAAAGAAAATTATTTTTTTTCGATGATAGCTTTACTCTGTAAACCATATCTCAAGATAGAAACGACGAATCTGGCTGGAAAAGGTATCAAGGTAAAGACCATCGAATCTGCAACGAATATTAGTGCCATTTTCTCTGGTCAATTTGGTAGTTGTGGTGCAATGAACCGAAAAATTTAAAAGAAAGTCCTTGTTTTAGACAAAAATAAATATACAAAATTTCGAAAACCAATCCATATAAACATTTTTTTATTGCGATTTTCAAGTTTAGCAGGCCAGAATGCATGGGAAAAATATAGCGTCACTAAATGTATAAATTTTTTTTTAATTCGTAGACTAGTGTAATTAGCTATTTTTATAGCATATGCTGAATATGCACATCCAATGAATATATCTCGCTATAGTGTTGGAAAAATGAGTAAATGGCAGAAAATCTATCAGAGTTTTTATTGCGTTTAAATAATGAAATTTATTTTTATTATAATTTTCAACAAAAAATGTAATTGGGAATAAGGGGTTGATTGTGTATGACCAGCAGTAAATTAATGCGCGCAAAGCCCACGTTTAAGCCCCTGGCGGTTTATTTTCTTATAATAAATATACGAACAATTTAAAAATTCATTAATTAACCAATTTTTAATTAATAAGAGTTTTTCAAATTTCTGAAACGATAATTAGTAATTTCGAATTGAAAGCGCTTTAAATTAAAAAAAATATATATTAAACGATTCTTCATTGAAAATGTTTCAAATCAAACTATTTTGAATCAGGAAAAATTTGGGGAAAAAAGGACAAATTTAAAATATTTGAAATTAACCAATTTTAAATCAAAATCTCTGAACATTTAAAAATTTTAGACTCAAAATTTTAAAAATTTGACAATTTCATTAGAAAAGAGTTCAAAATGTATCATTTCTTAATCAAAGCATTCAAAATTCAGAAATTTTATTTCTAGCCAAAGAATCTCGAAATTGAATGATTTCAGATCAAAATTTCAAAAATTTAGTTTCAAAATATTCATAATTGAATAATTTCATCTTAGAATTTCGAAAACATGATCATTTAAAATTTAAAGGAATTAAAATTGTATAATGTTGAATTAGAAGCATTGGCGAACAGCCATACCACGCTGAAAAAACCAGTTCTCGTCAGATCACTGAAGTTAAGCAGCGTTGGGCGCGGTTAGTACTTGGATGGGTGACCATTCGAGAATACTGAGTGCTGTTGGCACATCGTGGGTGTGGTGAGCCCACACTTGTAGTTATTTACTACAAGAAACTATCCACCTAGAAACACTACCCGAATCGGGTAGTGTCACGCCTACCCTGAAAGGGAAATGGCTTAATGGTATACAAACATGAATAATTTAACATTCAAAAAATGTGAATTTAAATAATTTTCAATTTGAAGCGATTAAACTTTGTCGATTTGAAATTAAAAACTAAATTTAATGCTTCAAAGGCGAAGCTTCTGAAATTCTATAATTTTGAATTGTTATCAGCTAAAAATATTATAATTTAACGAGCGAATTATAAACCTTTAAAATTCAATTATTCTTAAGAAACGTCCAAAATGAAGTAATTATTCAAAGACTGAGGTATCAATTTCAGATGGTTCTATTTTTATCTAATTTGGATTTAAGCAATGTAGTTGTTGACTTGCTCATTTCAAATCGTTTAATTTTTAACACTTAGCAACTATCAACTCTTTCAATTTGATTTTCTACAATTTTGAAGAAATCATTAATATTATTAATGAATCGTAGATTATTACAAATAATAATACAAATAATAATTTCAAATGATTCATTTTTTTAAATGTTCAACTGAACATTGGAAAATGGTAAGATATTACGTTGAAATTTAAAAATTGAAGAAAAAAAATACAAATCAAGATCGCCATAATTCCAATTTTTGAAATTGTACAATTTTAAGCCTTTCAATTCGAAATTCTTACCATTTATCAAATTGAGTTCGAAATATTCAATATTTTGGAACATTTTTAAATCAAAAATAGTTCACTTTTTGATGCCTAGTTCTAAAATCTTCTCATTTTCCAGGCTTGAATTTGACAAATTATTTTCTTAATTTTTCATTGTTTTGAATTAAGTCTGAGCCAACGGCGATACCACGCTGAAAACACCAGTTCTCGTAAGATCACTGAAGTTAAGCATTTTTGGGCGCGGTTAGTACTTGGATGGGTGACCGTTCAGGAATACTGCGTGCTGTTGGCCCGTCGTGGGTGTGGTGGGCCCACATTGGTAGTAAATATCCACCTAGAAACACATCCGAATCGGGTAGTGAGGAAATGAACTTTCGAGTTCGAACTGCTAATCAATTTATTGAATTAACTCTGAAGGCACTTAATTCAAGATTGTTTAATTACAAATCCTTTAAACTGAGAAATGAGCAACTATCAAATCTTTCAATTTAATTTTCTACTATTTTGAAGAAATTATTAGTATTATTAATGAATCGTAGATTATTATAAATAATAATACAAATAATAATTTCAAATTTCACTTCATATTTTTCGCATGTCATTGTTTTTGTTGTCAAATTGACGTCTCATTTGAGAGCTCAGTTAAAATTAGCTTTGTCACATGTCGTGAATTTAACAACAAAAACAATGACCTGTGAAAAATGAAAATTGGAATGTGGAATGCGGGGTTTAGATATTTGGTTACAATTACTTACGGTAGTATGATATATATGTATATTTAAGTACGTAATTTTTGGAAATTCGCAAGTGAAACAAGTAACTCACAGTAATTATACAGAGATTTAATATGAATTTAACTTTACGCGCCAAAGAAACCTGGCGAGTGAAAAACAAACCTAGCCAACAACAATTCAAAAAAAGTCAGGGAATTTCGTTGGTCAGAGAAAAGTCAGAGATTTAGAAAAAAATCTTGCAAAAGTCAGGACATTTCTATAACTTTAAATAACTGACAATCAGAGTAAATTTGAAATTTTCCAATATTAATTTGAAATTGTTTTATTCCATTTACAAAAGATTCTAGGTTAAAAATGTTACAAGTTTAAGATTCTGGTCATCGAATATTAATGGTCAGGGAAAATCAAAAATTGGTCAGGGAAAAATTAGGGAATTTTTAAAATGAACTTTGTGGTAACCCTGATGCAATATTTTTTCCAGTAATTTATTTGCCTCGTGTTTCTATTTCTATTTTTTTGTCGTCGCTTCCTCCTGATGATTATCTTTTTAGTTAAAAATTTTATTATATGTTTAAAAATTCAAAAATTTTCTTATAGAGTTCTTATTTTCGTCGAGAATTTACTTTTTGATTAAAATTCATATTTTGGTGTTGAAAAGTGAACTGAAATCTGTTTTGGATAAAAATTCAACTATTTTTTTTAAATTTGTCTTTTTAACTTAAAAACCCATCTGTTTTAGTAGAAATTTCATCCTGGATGTAAATGAAACTTTTTGGTTAAAAATTCAACAATTCTGTTAAAAAGTCATCTTTTTTTGGTTGAAAATTCAACTGTTTTGTTGAAAATTCGTCTGTTTGGGTTGAAAATTCAACTATTTTCGTAGAGAATTTACCTTCTGATTAGAGTTCATATTTTTGTGTTGAAAAGTCAACTGAAATCTTTTTTGGATGAAAATTCAACTACTTTTTTGAAAATTTGTCTGTTAAAATTGGATAAAAGAGCAAGTGTTTGGTTGAAAATTTAACAATTTTGTCAGTCATCCTTTTTGTTGAAAATTTACCTGTTTTTTTTTTTAAATTCAGTTATTTCGTAGAAAATTTACTTTTCGTTTAAAATACATATTTTGGTGTTGAAAAGTCAACTGAAATCTTTTTGGGATGAAAATTCAACTACTTTTTTAAAAATCTGTCTGTCTAAATTGGATAAAAAAGTAACTGTTTGGTTAACAATTTTGTTAAAAAGTCATCCTTTTTGTTGAAAATTCAACTGTTTTTTTTTTAAATTCAATTGTTTCGTAGAAAATTTACTTTTAGTTTAAAATACATATTTTAGTGTTGAAAAGTCAATTGAAATCTTTTTTTGGTGAAAATCAATTCTTTTTTTGGAAATTTGTCCATTTAATGAAAAAAACCATCTATTTTAGTAGAACTTGCATTTTTCTTGGATAAAAATGAAACTGTTTGGTTGAAAATTCAAGAATTTGGTTGAAAATTAATCCTTTTTGGTTGGAAATTCAAATGTTTCGTAGCAAATGAACTTGTTCTTTAAAATTAATATTTTCGTGTTGACAAGTCAACTTAAATCTTATGTATATGGAAATGCAACAATTTTTTTGAAAATTTTACTTTTTGATTTTAAAATTCATCAGTTTTTGTAGAAATGCGATAGCGCAATTTGGGACGTGTTAGCGAGTGATACAAAGCGAGAATGCAAGCGAGAGAGAGAGAGAGCGCGATAACACAAACGCATCTTCATCTACTTATGCTACAACATAACCATTACCTACAAAGCTTTACGCTTCTAATTTAAGCGACTTCTGTTTCCTTTTTCTTTCACTTCTCTTGAACTTCCATTTTGCCATTTTTTTGCATCCATTCTTTCATTCTTTCTCATTCGCTCCCCTAGCACCCTCTAACTCCTTCATCCACTCTTCCCCAAAACTATCCTCCCCTAGAATCTTTACCACATTCTCTTGCCAGCTTCCTTTATCTTCGATTCATCTTCTACATCCTTCCCATACATGCTCCCATGTTTCCTCTCCCCATTTACAGATTCTGCACCTCCTGTTCTCTTTATTTTCCTAATACATACCTGCCCTTACCTTGCTATTCTGGTCCATCTTTTCTCTCCCCAAACCGTTTCTAAATACTTTGGTGCTCCTTCCTTTTTTATCATCTTATACAATTTATTATATTTTGATTCCTCAATCATCCCCCATCTTTCTATTAATTGTCTTTCCCTCTCCTTTTTTTTCCACTTCTTTATAGTTTACTCCAGTCCCGTCTTATATATCTCCAGCCTTAAAGAGCTCCCTCCTTTCTTCTTCACATCTCGTTAATTCCATTGCCCTCCCTCTCCTTTCCTCTACCTCCGTCAAACACTTTCTCGCTCACTCCCCTCCCTTTCCCTCCCACAGCTTCGTCTCAAAATTCCACGCCCTCTTTCCCGCTCTAGTACTTAATTTATCCCTTTGCGCTTCTTCTCTCACCATATATCCCGGCGTCATCCAGTCTACCCCTAGCGTCCACCTTATATACCTTTCTCGTAAACTCTCAATCTCTTTTCTGTCTTTCCATCCCCATACCTCCGCTCCATAACCTAATACCGCTCACACCAGCGTATCAAATAACCACATTCTCCTTCTCTAATTTTTTTAACACCTTCTTTTTCCTATTCCCAATATCTGTTTCATTACCCCTGCTTCTTTTTTATCCTTTCTCTTAAATGAGCTCTATGATCTCCATTTGTTTGCAAGGTATATCCCAAATACTTAAACTCTTTTACTTCTTCTAATTTTAATCCCTTCCATCTCCCCGCCCATTCTTTCTTTCTTCCCCCTCCTTTTCTAAACCTCATTATATTTGTCTTTTCTAAATTTAAATTAAACTTTTTTCCATCAAAGTATTTCTCTAATCCTGTAATTAGGCCCGCCATCCCTTCTTCATATTCTGCTATGAACACTATATCGTCTGCGTATGCCAGTGTATATATCTTTTTGTTCCCTATCCTAACGCCTCCCCCACCCTTTTCTCTTCATTTCTTCTTCCAAGTCTGATATTAATATATTAAATAAAAGTGGGCTCAGAGGACATACTTGCCTTACTCCTCTCACCAACCAGAAACTATCTCCTACTTCCTGTCATACCTTTACCTTGCTTTTTGTCTCTCTACGAATTTCTGCTACCCTCTTTATTAATCCCTCTCGTATCCCCTTTTTCACCATAACTTCTTCTATCTCGCCTCAGTCTAATGAGTCAAACGCCGCCTTTGAGTCCACGAAAATTGCTATCATTGCCTCTTTCTCCTTTTTAATCCTCTTTTTTACTAAATAGTTCAGAACATATATATTGTCCACCACCCCCATCCCTTTTCTAAACCCTGTCTGATTCGGTGGCTCTATCTTTTTTTCCACAACTTCTTTTTTTAAACTCTTTTAGAATCTCTTTTAAAAATAATATAATTGTAAAATATAATAATAAAAATAATCAGTTTATAGGTTTTATGTGAGGAATAAAAAAATATTAAAATAAATTAATAATTTTAATGACATATTAATGTTATAAAAATACAGTCACAAATACTTTATATAGTGTTGGCATTAGTATCACTCCTCTATAATCTTTAACCTCCTCCCCTTTGCTTTTATTCACTATTGGTATCACTACTCCTTCTTTCCATAACTCTTGCCATCCCTCTCCTCCCCATACTCGATTGCACATTATCCATGCCCATTCCTTTAATTCTGTCCCCCCATATTTCCAGACTAAATTTGGAATCTCATCATTACCAAGGTGCCTTTCCATCTTTTATCATCCCAAATACCTTGACTATTTCCTCCCTTGTAATGTCCTCCTGCTCATCTGTTTCCCTACCATCTTCTCCTCCTTTCCCTACTTTGCTCTCTACTCCTCCTAGTAATTCCATGAAATACTCTTTTTATTTCTCCACTCATTATTTCCATTTCCTCGTTTACATTTCGTTCCCTCATTTTGATGTTCCTGACTTTTTCTTTAAACTGTTCTTTACCTTCCACTGACCAATCCCCTCTTCCTGCTCTTTTTACTCTTGCTTCCGTTTTAGCCTTATTGTTATTACTCATTTTTCCCTCTACTGTCACTATTATGGGAAAGTGATCTGAATCTATATAATTCCCTACCTCTAGTTTCTCAACCTTCTCTCTTACCCCGTCGTCCACTACCACATAATCAATTACCGTTCCCCTCTCCTCCTGAACGTGTATATTCCCTTCCTCATCCCCCTCTATACTCCGTTTAGGATAAACCATCCCATCTCTCCTAGGCGCTTTACCAACTTCTTTCCCTTCCCATTCAGTACCTTGTCTTTGGATCTTCTTCCTCGCTCTCCATCCCGTTCCCTTCCTCCTCTATCTCCTGATCACGCATTAAAATCTTCTCCTATTATAAGCCTAATCTCTTGCCTATTTTCTTCCATCAGTTCTCTCATCTCCTCTGATTTCTCCTGCATATCACCGTTCACATAATGCCCCACTATGTGCCACCTCTCTCCTCCCATATTTATCACTTCTACTATTAATCCTTCTTTATCTTCTTTTAACTCTTTTTAGCCTTCTCTGTTATACATTCGTTCCTTACTCCCATCACCATTCCTCCTATTGCTTTGCCTTTTTTATTCTTCCTCTTTGCATTTTAAACCTACCATTTGTAACCTCTTGGCTATCTTCCCCTTACTCTTTGCCATCCCTTTTCTTCCAGCCACGTCACCATCATTACTACTACATCCCATTGTGTCAAATTTTTCATAAACTCCCTATCCTTTCTTTCTAAGCCTGCTATATTCCAGTGGCATGTCCTCCAATCTTCCCTGCTTTCTTTTCTCGTCTCTTTTTGTTTCCTACTATTTCTTATTTCTTTATCTCCCGTTCCTTTCTCTCCCAGTTTTCCGAATCCTCATTTTTTTACTAACTCTTCCCTGTCCTTGTCCCAATTCCAACATACACCTTCTGTCTGTATTCACCCATACATGACCTATGTTCTTCTTCCCTTTTTTCTTTCCTCTTCCGCTATTTTCCTTAACTTATACTGCATCTTCCTTGCTACCCATGTCAAATCATCCTCTATTCTCCTCGAGCTTTCATAAAACACCCTCTTCTTTGTCACCACTTCCCTCTTATGTTCCCATTTCTTTAGTTTCACCAGTACCATTCTCTCCCCTCTTTGCTCTTCCCTTCCTACACTTCGCACCTCCTCTATCTCTACCTTAGCATCAATCCTTTTTAGTACTTCTTCCACTCCTTCCATCAGCTCCTTCCCCTCTAATCTTAGACCCTTTATAACTATGTTTATTTTTCTTTCTTCACTCTCTTTCTTTTCTATTCTTTGTTCTATTTTTCTCAGCCTCCCAAACTCCCGGTTTGAACTTTCTATTTTTTTTATTCTGCCTCCCAACTCATCTACCTTTTTATTGGACTCTTCCATCTTTTCTAGTCTTTTCCCTGACTTCTTCCCATTTCCTTATTTCTTTCCTAAGTTCGGCCATTTCCCGCCTAATTTCTTTCCTTATTCCCTCTCCCCTTTTCTCCTGCTTTACATCATATATCCCCATTACTTCTATAATTTCGCGCGTTTCTTTCCATCTTTCCTTTTCCATCTGAAAGATGGAAATTTTCCCTCCCCACACCCCTCTCTTTCTTTTGATGAATGCCTCAATCGCTTCCATGCTCTTCGCCCTCAATCTATCCTATACTTTCCCCTTGTCCTCCTTTCTTTGTTTTCCCCTTTCGGTGTACTGAAAACTTCCTGATCTAAATCTCTGCTTCCCTTACTGGTACTCCCTCCGCTAACTATCAATCCAATTCAAACGATCCCGCCTTCTATCGTTCTTTATCTCTATCTATCGTCGCGTCTACCTGCGTTGCCTTTCTCCTTCTTTACCCTGCCCTGCTACGACCAACCTGGTCCTCCCACCTTGTCACAAATCTCAAACCACCTACCCTCAACTTCCACACGAATCTGTCTTGATCCCCAAAAATATACTCACCCCCTTGTCAATCTTTGAATCTCTCAATGAATCTCTCACAAACGAACCCCTCTATACACGTCCACAGTCCACTCACCTCAAATTTCACCACAATTATCAGAAAATTATCACGCGGGAAACGGAAGTCCCTGAACCTTTTTCTTAAGAAATCGTTTTTGTGTTGAAGACTCATATTTTTAGTTGAAAATTCGGCTTTTTAGTTGACAGTTTAACTATTATGTTGAAAACTGATCTTTTTAATTGAAAATTCAATTTCGTGGATAGAAGTTGAACTATTTTGTTGAAAATTCATATTTTCTGGTTGAAAATATATTTTTGCACAGAAAATGTGTCTTTAGCTTGAAGGTTCAACAATTTAGGTGATTTTTTTTTCTTTTATGACGGACAAATCTTTATTTGTTGAAAATTCGTGTTTTTGATTTATAAATTTAATTTATTTTTTATCTGAAATTTCATATTTTTTGGCTTATATATCAACGATTATACTTTTTTGTTTTTTTTCTTTTTTTGTAATAAGTAAATTCAAAAAAATTTTATTTCTATCTGAAATATTGTTTTATTCCGTTTATAAAAGATCCTATGTTAAAAATATTACAAAATAAAAATGCTGGTATTTGAATGTTAATGGCCAGGGAATTTTGAAAATAAAGTTTTCACCCTGCAAAGCATGTATTGTCTTAAATAAAAAAAATGTTCATTATTTTCAAGTCCCATATCTTATTATTTCTGGAAATCATGAATTACTTATAGTAGGAGAGGGGGGTACGTATTTTGTTACGGTTCGTTACAGAGAGGAGGGGGTCTTGAAGAGAGCCTATAATCCGTTACGTAATTTAAGTAAGGCCTCTTTAAAGCCCTGTTTGCAATACCTTTCTAATTTAAAAGAAAATCAATTGAATTATAATTATTTAATTTAAATATTTAATTATAAAATAATTATTTAAACAAAATTCAGACGCAAGAGCTTTCTCTAGCTTAGTTGTAAATAGATTATATCGTTTTATGATGAAACTTGATCTCACTAATGTTAAATTCAAATTGTAATGAACAAATTAATCAATAAATATATTTATTCCCTTTTTTTAAGCCGTCGCAACTTTATTCTTGGACACCTGTGCAGTTCCGATAACTTACGTGAGTTTTACTTTACTCAGAAAAATTATTATAACGTAAAAAGACCTTATACTTTATAACGTGTGATAGCTGTTTGAACTAAATTATTGTTTTTTTTTACACTTTGTGTTTAAATTATTCTTTCACTCAAAGTACATTATTATAAAGGGTTAAGACGAATTTGAACTGGTTTAACAAGTCAAAATGCTTCATAAAAAGTTGAAAAATGTGCCAAATTTGTCTTTGTATATTCTAAACAAATTTTTAAAAAAATTTCGAGAAAGTTTTTGAATTTTGTCTGGAAAAAAATACATTTCAAAACATTTTTATGTTTCTAGAAGCAAAAGAAGGCATTTTCAGTTTCTTTAATACGTCCTTAAACTTTTAATCGGGGCATACAATAAAAGGCTTTGGAGTTGACAATTCAAATTTCCATAGTCATGTATTTTTGAACTTCAATAGAAGGTTATTATCATAATATTGTGCGTGCGTCAGGATACATTAATAAATGTTAAAAACACGCAATCTTCTTTGAATTGTTACTTTGAATTGTACTTTTCTTAATTTTAACGAACATTGGGTGCAAGCGATTTCATTGATTATAGGAAATTCAGTATTGAAAATCATTATAAAGGGAAACAAATTATAGGAAAATAAGAATTAGAATAAATAATACAAAAATATTGAATGAATTATTGTAAAACGTAGAGAAACTGCTAAGGAATGATTTATTGTAGACCATTCATAATCTCACATGAATGAACACAAAAATAGCGATTCTGCACAAATAAACTTTCCATAGCAAAAATCTGTAAATTCCCTTGATATCTTTGAAATCTCTTCAAATTAAATTGAAATCCATATAAAACCCTTTTAATATCTCTTGAATACCCTTGAAACTTTTCAAAATATTTTTATGTCCATTAAAATCTTTGAAATCTATTACAATCTGTTGAATTCCATTAAAATTTGTCAAATCCCCCATAATCTTTAAAATAATTGGAGGTCCTGTAAATCTTAATCGTCTTTCCTTCAATTGTTGAAATCCGTAGAAATCCTTTGAAATGAAATTTAACTTATTGTTTAAAGGATAAATCATTTGAAATCCCTTAAATATAAATGGAATTAAACTGTTTTATTTAAGTTCTTTAGAAAAAACGTTAAAAATCCTTTTTAGAAAAAACGTCGAAATCCTTCGTTAAATAAATAAATAAATCATTCGTTTGTACTTTCTCTATTCTTCGCATCAACTTTTTTAATATTATAACATTCCTTATTTCTACAATGATTTTATTGGAATGATTCTCTATAATGATTTTTCTATAATCGCGAAAAAATTATAAGAAATTCATTATAGGAAAATCATTATAGACCTATACTGAATTTCCTATAAGATTTTTTCGTAAGGGGGGATTACAAGGTATTGTAAAAGATTGCATGGGATTGCAAAAGATTGCAGAGAGAATCTGCACCAGATTGCAGGAGTAATTAACACTTCGGGTTGTTTTTTTGTACCAATTAATGTGTCGTGGCGCACGTAAATTTTGTGCACTTTTTCACTCATTCAGTCAGTATCTATAATCTCTACTATGTTAGTATTGCAATTCAAACTGCATCATATTTAAAAAAATGATATGTTAATATATAATATAACACATATAAAATATGAAAATATATAAAATTTAATATAATATAAATGGTGATATGTGAAACTGTATCGAGGGACACGTTAAAAATACTAAAACTTGCCTATTTGATGACAAAAAAGGTTTTTTCAAACTTTATCTGTATGGTCTATGTAAGAATGTGCGACACCATGTGCTCTACGAGCTCTTGGGTAGGTCAAAAATACTCTAGAAACATCGAATAAACATCGAGGGATATACAAATTTAAACCTATTTGAAAATCGCCCATATAGTATTGAATATGTGCCATTGCAAATTATCAAATTTCAAAAACTTTGAAAATATTACTACTACTTATTAAATGATATTTCTTGTAGAATACGCTAGCGGTGAAGACAGTCAAAAAAGATTTGTCGCAACAAGAACGTCCATTCATTGATACGTGTCTAATACCATGCGATGTGAGTAAAAAAAATGTACACGGTTTTATTCATATTAGAAATCTATTGTTTTTTCCCAAAATTGTAAAAAAAAATATACATTTTTAGAATACTGGAACTGAACCTATCTGCGGAAGTGATGGTATAACATATACGAGTGAAAAGGAATTACTCTGCCACCAAGCTTGCGGAAAAAGTCAGTTTTTCAGAAAAATATATTCTTGTGACCTAAAGTTTTGTTTTTTAAATATCTTGCAATAAATATTTCCACATAGAAATGTTTAATTTCAAAATATCAAATGCAAAATACTTAGTTTTCGAACATTCCAAACATCTATGCACACGCATCAGTAGTCGAAAAAATATTTATTTTGTCTTCATAAAATTGTTATAATGTTATTTAACTTTACTTACCATACCATTTTTGTAGGAATATCAGACTAAAAATGAGTTTGCCTATCTAAGTTTTACTAAACATTAATAACTATTTCAGATATCACAGTAGCATATCAGGGAGAATGTGATATATTAAGCTGTGAACTAACATGCGATGTAAGTAAAAATAATGTACACGGACTTTTTCATATACAGGGTGTCTACCCTTACCTGGAAAATATGAAAAACCTGGAATTGTCAGAGAATTTTTTAATACCTTGAAAAACCTGGAAATGTCAGGGAATTTTTTTCAAAGTCAAGGTATTTTTTCGAGAGCAAGCCTAATTTTTTTAAAATGCAATATAAAATTGAATAACAATAATTTTTCATTTGTAAAAGTAGCTTTATATTCCTGTATTTAATCATTTCATTGCAAATTCTTTTTTTTTTAACTAATTTTTTAAACTGAAAATGTAACCATGCCAGTTGAATATTCCATCATTTTAGTCAAAAAATCATCTCTTTGGTTGAACCTTAATTTTTTACCAAAAAATGTAACTATACATTCTTTGGTTGAAAAATGATCTTTTTTAGTCGTAAATTCGTCTTTTTGGTAAAAATTAATCTTTTTGCTTGAAAATTCAATTATTTTAGTTGAAGATTCATAATTTTAGTTAAAAATTAATCTTTTTGGTTTAAAATTCAACTATTCCGGTTAAAGATTCATCATTTTAATTAAAAATTCATCACTTTGTTTGAAAATGTAACTATTTTTTTTTAATAGTTTTTTTTTGTTGAAAATGATTAATTTTCAACTGAAAATGTAACTATTCCAAACTAATACATCAACATTTTAGTTAAAAGATCATCTCTTTGGCTGAACATTAATTTCTTTGATTGAAAATTTAACTATTCAATTTTTAGTTTAAAATTGGTCTTTTTACTTCAAAATTCAACTATTTTTTTGAAAATTAGTTTTTTTGTTTGAAAATGTTTTTTAACTGAAAATGTAACCACTATAATTGAATATATCAACATTTGAGTTGAAAGTTCATCTCTTTAGTTGAACATTAAATTTTTTAACTGAAAAATTGAACTAATCAATTTTTAGTTGAAAATTTATCTGATTAAGTTTAAAATTCATGTATTTTGTTGAAAATTCGTCTTTTTGGTAGAAAATCATTTTCTTGGTTGACAACTGATCTTTTTCGTCAGTAGTTCAATCATTCCAGTTGAAGATTTATCATTTTAGTTAAAAATTCATATTTTTTGTTGATAATTCAACTATTCCAGTTAAAGATTCATCATTTCAGTTGAAAATTCATTATCTTGGTTGAAAATTAATTTCGTAAACTGAAACTTTAACTATTCCATTTTTGGTTGATAAATGCTCTTTTCAATTCAAAATTCAAATATTTACTTGAAAATTTGTCTTTTTCAGTTAAAAATTGAGCTATTTCGGTAAAACTTGATGTATTATGTTGAAAAATCTTCCTATTTGGTAGAGAATTAATCCTTTTCGTTAAAAATTCATCTTTTTGTTTGAAAATAAAGCTACTTGGTTGAAATTTAAACTATTGTGTTAAAAATTCTTTTTTTTTTGGTTTAAAATTAATCTATTCCAGTTGAAGATTCATCACTTTGGTTGAAAATTTGTGGTTTTTTTTGCTGTGTTTAGTCGTCCCGAAAAATGGAGGGAGTTAGAAAAGGAAATGGACGCCCTGAAAATTAGGGCCGTCTATTCAAGCTTATGAAAAATATTGGACTAATCATCCCGACTTTCGGAACGACAAGACACTTCGTTTTTTCTGTTGAAAATTAATTTTTTTCAACTGAAAATGTAACTATTCCATTTTCGGTTAAAAACTGATCTTCTTTAGTTAAAAATTCAACTTTTTGGTTGAAAATTGATCTTTTTTAGTTGAAGATTCAACTATTTGGTTGAGAATTTATGTATTTTGTTGAAAAAATTTCTTTTTGGGTTGAAAATTATTCTTTCTGATTTCAAATTTAACTAGTTAAACTGAATTTTAAGTACAAAAAGATCAAATAAAAATTTGTTTGTATTATTATTCAAATTTATGAACTTTACAGACAAATTCAAAAAATGATTAATTATGTTTTTAGTATTTTTTAATAATTTAATTAATCAATGGTGCTTATTTCTTTGAACATATCTTGTAATATAATTTTTCAAAAGCTTTTTAAATTAAACATATTAATTGAATCTATGGAAACTGATAAAAAAACATGGTTTCTAATAAAATCGCGAAACTGTATACATATTCCGAGGCTATTGATTTTAAAAATGCAAAATATTTGAATGTTTCCATACTCTGAAAAAGTATACCTAGAAAAAACCTAGAATTGTCACGGAATTTTTTTCCTTGATTTGTGTAGACACCCTGATATAGGAAAACTATTGTTTTTCCTCAAAATTGTAAACTAAAGAAATATGTTTTTAGACCGTTGGCACTAAACCAGTTTGCGGAAGTGATAATAAAACTTATTCGAGTGAAGAGGAATTGATTTGCTACCGAGCTTGCGAAAAAAGTAAGTTTTTCAGAAAAATATATACTTGTGTACTTAAGTTTTATTTTTTAAATAACTTGAAACAAAGATTTCGAAATATAATTTTTTATCTTTAAAAAATTCAATGTGAAATACTTCATTTTCAAAAATATATTTACATTGCAAATACAACATATATATAGGATAAGTGCACTAGTATCTGAACACGTATCAGTGGTTGAAAAATTATTCATTTTTTCTTCATCGAATTAATATAATGTTATTGACCTGGGGATAGATTAGGTATGATTTCACATTTCATTTCATATTTTTCACATGTCATTGTTTTTGTTGTCAAATTCACGCTTCATTTAGAACGTACTCAAAGTTAATATGTGACATGAACTTAACATCGATCACAATGACATACGAAAAATGAAAAGTGAAATGTAAAATTAAATTCATAATTGACCCCCTGCATTTACCCTACTAATTTTGTATAAATATCAGATTTCTATCAAAATTTTCTTATGTACGTTATAATAAATAATTACAACTATTTCAGATGATCTTCAAGTAGCCTATCAGGGAGAATGTAATCGTATACCAATAGAATGTAAAATACCATGCGACGTAAGTTTCAAACTTTTAATACTTTATATAATTAAAGTCTCGCAAAAAAATTAGAGTGCAGATAAAGCAAATAATTTTTTCAGCAATGTCAAGACAACCCAATTTGCGCAACTGATGGTAAAACTTATGGATGTCCAAATGCACTGACCTGTTACCAAATGTGTGGAAAAAGTAAGTGCACAGAAAAATATTCTTCTTTTAATCAGTGTGTAAAAATAAGAAATAAGAAAGCTTTTGTGCTTCAGTTCTGATAAGATATTTACATGTAACAGTCGACAAATGAAGTAATAAACTATTTTCTTACTAAATATACATACCAATTCGAATTAGGTTTTTTAATTTCAGTAGTATAACGGATATTTATTATTTCAGAAATCGATATAGACTACTTCGGAAACTGTGATCTTACAGAAAAAATCTACAGTTTACCTGTAAGCAGAATCTAATCCTATGGAACCGAATTGAACTAAAAATTTCAAAAAGCCGACGACTTGCTCCAACATTTTTTATGATTGTTATTTAAAAAATATTTTATTCAATAATATGTATGCATTATGTGTTAAATAAAATTATCCGTGTGTAATAATGCAAAATTATTTTAACCTGAGACATATTTTAAAAAGCAGTGAAAAAATTAGTCTTAAATACTGATTAATCTTAAAGTTTTCAGTTTCAAAATCTGGAAAATATAATTTTTTTAAATACTGAATGCTTAAAACTGTAGATTTCATAACTATTATAGGGTTTAATATAATATTTATAATAATACGTACTATTATGTAATATTCAACTTGAAATGCAATGAATAATTCGAGGAAATTCTTGAAAGCCGCATTATAATTTTCTGAAATCTCTTAAAATCATTACAATTTTCGAAAATTCCTTGAAATTTTTTTGATCTTCTCAAAATTAGCCTTGGAGTATTTTAAAAAACCTTAGAATATTTTAAATCCTTTGAAATTGCATCAAGAAAATTGAAATCAATTAAAAATTCCTTAGAATCTTTTAAAATTCCTTCAAACATTCAAAATGCTTTGAAATCCCATTAAATAACTAAAATCAATTTTAAATTCCCTGGGATCTTTTAAAATATCCTGAAATATTGCAAATCCTTTAAAATCTTTTGAAATCCCTTCAAATCATTTGTTCAAATATATTACAAATTCCTCGGAATCTTTTAAAATATCCTAAAATATTTTAAATCCTTTAATATCTTTCCAAATCCTTTGAAAATATTAAGAATCTTTGAAATTCCTTGGAATTTTTAAAAATAACCCTGAATCTTTCTGGATCCCTTCAAATTATTAAAATATATTAAAAGTACCCTAAAATCACTGAAATCCTTTGAAATCCCTTCAAATTATTGAAATATATTTAAAATCCCTTGGAATCCTTTCAAATACCCTTACAAAATTAGAATGCTTTAAATTTTTGAAATCCCTTTCCATTTTATAAAGCTCTTGAAAACTCCTTGGAAATTTTTAAAATATCCTAAAATCTTTGAAATCCTTTGGAATCTCTTCGAATTATTGGTATATATTAAAAGATCCTTGGAATCTTTTCAAACACCTTTAAAAATTGAAACCCTTCAAATCTTCTGAAATCCCTTTAAATCTTTTAAAGCTGTTAAAAATTCCTTGGATTTGTTAAAAATACCTTAAAATCCTTCGAAATCCCTTCAAATTATAAATATGTTACAAATTCCTTGGAATCTTCTAAAATATGCTTAAATATTTCAAATCCTTTGAGACTAATTAAAGCTCCTGAAAATTCCTTAGAATTTTTTTAAATACCCTGGAATCCTTTGGAATTCCTTCAAATGATGAAAATGTATAACAAACCCCTCGGAATCTTTCAAAATAACCTAAAATATTTCAAGTCCTTTGGAATATTTCGAAATACCTTGAATCTTTTTAAACCTCTTGAAAAATTCCTTGAAATTTTTAAAACTACCTTAAATACTCTACAAATTTTCAAATCCTTCGGAATCCATTTAAATTATTGAAATCTATTACAAATTTATTTAAATGTTCGAAAATATCCTAGAATATTACAAAAGAATTTAAGAAAAATTAGAAATATGTATAGATCTGAATTCAATAGTAGCTAACCCATGGGTTAATTTATTGAAAGAAAAAAAGTCACTAAAAGTGACTGTGTGACAACCTTGATTATTTTCGAAAGTTACTTAAAGTGCTTCTTACAGAAATTCCTTGACTTTTGCTATTGACTAAAATATGCTTTTTTCGGACTCTTTTCTTCCTACATATAGCCAACCGGTAAAAATTTGACTTTCGATTTTTGGTGATCGGGGCCCCCCCCCCCCCACAGGGGGTCGTTTTCCGGAAAAGACATTGCCTATTTTTTTATCAAATCAGTTAACACTATCCCGTGCCCCCGGGCTTTTGAAATTAAAATGGGGTTTTCAATGGGAAAAGCTCGGTTTGTAAATTATACTTTAGTCAATTCTTAAGGAATGTTCAAGGCATAACTTTTAGCCTCTAACTTTTAATTTGAATCCTCCATTATCCTTGTATTGTGCCGGGAAAATGTCCCAAAAAATACAAAATAGCAGTTTTACCTTAAATTCATGATAAAGATGGTAATTTTTTTCAACTTTTTCAACATTAATTATTTTTATTCGATAATTAACAAGATTTCAAACATTTTTTAACTAATTGCGAATTGTTTTTAACAATTATTATTTGTTTAAACAACTTTTTTCAGAATGTAAATCGCGTCAAGTTATTATTTTTTCAGGATAAATGATACGGTTGTCCAGAATAATATTTTGTGTTCAACTTATCTGGTCGAGATATTTATGTCGTAATTCAATAGTGGAAAACTTATTGCTTGGTAAAAATGAAATTATTTAGAACTGTATCTTATGATTTGAAAAAAGTAACGTGACCTAATCTGTTTCAATTTTAAAATACTGCCCTCTGATTGTCTGAACAAAGTTAAGAAAAATTCGAATTTTTTACAATCTTGAAAATATAATGGATCAATATGGGAACAATATTATAGATCAATATATTAATTAATTATACATATAACTAATTTTGAATTGTTTTAACAATTATTATTTGTTCAAACAACTTTTTTCAGAATGTAAATCGCGACAAGTTATTATTTTTCGGGATAAATGATACAGTTGACCAGAATAAAATTTTTTGTTTAACTTATCTGGTAATTATTTAAACAATTTTTACTTTGTGAATCGTAAAAATGTATTTATTTTCTGGATTTGGGGACACAATGTTGAGAGTATTTTGTTAACCATATTTGAAAATTATTTAAACAGTTAATTTGTTTAAATAATTTTTGTTCCTATGTAAATCTTAAAAAGTTACTACTTTCTAAAATCAATAACGCAGTTTATGAATGCTGATAGTTATATTTTGTGTGAAAGATACTTTGCAATTATTTAAACAATTAATATAATCATTTACATGCGCCCTTGCGTAGACAACTTTTTTCAGTTACGTTATGGATAGTTCTTTCCTTTTAGATAGATTCAGTTGATACAAGAAAATACTGACAAATAAGCGAAAAAAAAATAGATCACGCTTAACATTCATTACCTGAGACATTAATTCCAGAAAATAATAAATTTTCCCGATTTATAGGATGACAAAATTGTAAAAATTTATGCAATTTAGCAAACATAATTGTTTATGCAAATTATTATTTTTATAACTATTGTCTCCTATATTAATTTTATATAGTTGCGGTTTTATTCTGACATTTTTTACTTTTTGTTCACTTTTCACTTAGTAAGGTGATTAAGTAGTAAGTAGCAAGTTAACAAACATATTGTTTAAACAAATTATTTTTGTTTATAAATATTTTCTCTAAGATAATTTCTAGAAAGTTGTGGTTTTTTCTGAAATTTTCAACTTTGCTTCTGTTTTTCATTTATGAACAAATAATAAAAACATTTAAGAGAATCATTTATGAAAGAACCTATTTTCTTTTTGTAAATATATTTTTTCTGAAATAAAACAGATTTTTGAAATATTGTTAAAATTTTCGATATGGATCATATTAAATGTAAATTTTCCTTGAAGTAGTTACTGAGAATCTTTTTGTTTAAATTAATATTAATAATAATATTTATTATTTGTTCCTGAATAAAAATTCAAATGAAAGTTGCAAATTTAAGAAAAACCCGCAACTTTATAGCATCACTCTAAGAGAAGATAGTTATTAACAATAATAAATTGTTTAAACAGTTATGTTTGTTAACATGCAGTTATGTTTGTTAAAAATTTTAGAAGAAAAACCGCATTTATCTAGCATTAATATAGGATAAAATACTTTGTAAACAATAACGATTCGCTTAAAAAATTTTATTTGCTAAATTGTATTAATTGTTACCTCACTCTAAGTGAAAAGTGGACAAAATGTTAAAAATATCAGAAAAAACCGCAACTTTCCAGCATCATTCAGAGAGAATATTATTAAGAATAATAATAAATTGTTCAAACAATTATTTTTGTTAACTTTGATTAATTATTACATCACTCTAATTGAAAAGTGGACATACAGTGGAAAAGTTTAGCAAAAACATTCCAGCATTATTCCAAGAGAATATTGTTATAAATGATAATAAATAATTTAAACAATTATTTATGTTAAATTTATTTCCGTGTTGCCTCGCTCTAACTGAAAAGTTGAAAACAAATTGAACAGTTCGGCTATAAATAAGAATAAATTGTTTAACCAATTTATTTAAACATCTAATTGATAAAAAAAAGTAACAATTTGTGTATAAGAAACAATTTGTACTTTATAAAACCGCAAAATAATCATAATTAGCGCAAAAAACTCGAAGAACCCAATTTTTCACTTATGGGATAGTTTTTGATTGGTATTCAATGGCTAATTGAGAAGAGAATTGTTAAGTTTCAACTCGATTCACCTAATATTGAAGGTTCTGAATAAAATTTACAAAAAATGTATTTTTTCTTATGGGAAATACGTGTTAAACTTCATGGAGCTTGTGGAACCTCTAAATATATTTATTTTTTTTCAACAAAAAAAACACATTTATTTTTGTGTGGATTCGAAAAAATTTGTGAGGCGATATGCATGAAAATTCGAAGCAAAAAAATTTGGACCACCCTACTGTGCATAAGCGGAAAATGACACGATAGACTAGAGGAGGAACAGGTTGTGGTATTGATTGCAGACCGAAGTCTCACTCTCCGGCGTCCACACGCATGACCGTCACACAGCAACAAAGGTCACTGTGTGTGTAGACACAAACTCGCGAGATTTCGGTCATGCTCAAGTGTCTTCCTCTTTTCCGAAAAGAGGAAAAATGTGCCCTGTCCCCTAAGTACTTGAAAGGGCGATGACACATGGAAATCCCTTTACACTTGAGCCACACCTATATTCAGATTGAGTAAGGATGTGGCTGTTGTGTGGATGCGGTTCTCGAAACTACCAACTACTAACTAGAACATGAGTGGTGGTGAAAGCTGCCTGGAAGAGCGCTTGCTCGTACATAGACGACTTATCCTGACACACACGTGTCAAGGGAAAACCGTGCAGTTTACTCCCAACACTTGGTGGTGTACACACTGGGCGATCATGCATGGAGCAAGGGAATGCGTTACATGTGCGCTCTTAATGATTGGGTGTAATGTTCCCACTCGTGATGTGATGCTTGAAAACAGAGACAAGGCAACATGTATGCAGACTTGCAGATTCAAGAGAAGGGATGTGCAAATGCAGCATTTATGCAAATTAGTGAGCCATGTAAACAGAAACATTTTTATGGATTTAGAGATTGTTTTATACTAGAAGGATCCCTAAAATTTGTTACAACCAAGTAATTCCTTTATTAGAGTATAAAAAGTGTAGTAGGTATAAAAATGACATACCACATACCAGAAAAAATCTCGATGATGCTGGGAAGATCCTTTATTATCAACGTTTCGAGAGATAGATTATCTCCTCATCAGGAAACAAAAATCCAAAGTCAAAAATAAGTCCCTAGTCAAATTAGTGAAGCCAATATGTCACAATTGAAAGAAACCATACATTGAAATTCTCCTCTCGATTTAATTCAGTGAAAAATACTGCAGTTGTTAGTATTCCAAAGACCACATTGAAAGGTAGTGCAGTCCATCAATAAAACGTGAAGGACATATTGAAAATTGTTTAACCATAAGTATGAAACGTAACGCTTGTTCTGTCCCTTTTTAAGAAATAAACCTTTTCCTGCATCTATTTTGTTAAACAATTTGCAGTGTGCCCTTCATGATTTATTGACGGACTGCACTTGCACTACCTTTCAACATGGCCAAATTTAGAATACTAACAACTACAATGCTTTCCACAGAATTAACTCGAGAGAAGAATTTGAGAGTATGGTTTCTTTAAACTGCGACATATTGGCTCCTTTAATTTTAGTGAGAACTTATTTTTGACTTCGGATTTTCGTTTACTGGTGAGTTATCATCGCTAACATTTTCTCTCGATGTTAACCATCAATATGGATCGAAACACTTGTTCTATCTCTTCTGACAAAATTAACTTTTTTCTACGTCTATTTTGTTAAAAAATTTTCAGTGTGTCCGTCGTATTTTATTGATGAACTGCACTACCTTTCAGCATGGTCAAATTTAGCATACTAACAACTACAGTGTTTTTCGCAGAATTAACTCGATCTTCTTAACATCATTGAGGTATTTTCCTGGTCTGAAGTATGTTATTTGTAAACTTGCTATCTAAGCAAAGAACTACTTCACTGTAAAAAATTTTAGGGATCCTTCTAGGATAAAATGCTCTCTATATCTGATCTCTATTGCACTATACACGGAGAAAAAAACCACACTGTTATAGTAGGCTGAGCTCTTAATATTACAGCATGGAACTTCATGTGCGAAATTGGTATGAATTTCTACCAATATTGGCATCAGGTTAGACATTTTTAGCATTAAATGTCCTATACCATAAAAGAATCAAGCGCATGCCGTTATTGCTGGAGTCACATGCCCTTAGAGCAGTTGTGCCTTGCGAAAATAGCTCGAACTTCGCCTTGCTACGGTTGTAAGAAAACTCATCCTATTAGAGTATGAGTACTCTTACAAAAGAGATATTAGGCCACGCCTACCGGCGCTTGCGCGTGACCTAATATCTCGTTTGTAAGAGTACTCATACTCTAATAGGATGAGTTTTCTTACAACCGTAGCAAGGCGAAGTTCGAGCTATTTTCGCAAGGGATAACGGCCTTAAAAGCATGAAGCTTTGTACTTTTTTAGGATAAAGGGATTCCTGCTTAAAATGAATGAATTTTGTACCAAGATAGCAAGAATGAAACCTACGACAAAAACATGACTAGTGCTCTTACTATTATAGGCATATTTTTTTCTCCGTGTAGCATCGATTAATTCTTCTATAACCGGTTCATTCCAGGTAAAAAATAATATGTTTGGTTTGATGCAATTCCAGGGGTCACAGTAATTCGGTAGTTCCATTTTAGGTAAAAAAGTGGATTTTTCCAAAAAAGAGGTATCAAAAAGAGATTTAATTTGTTATTAGAAATATTTTATACCATATAGGTATCTCGTGAATATTAAACGAAACTGCCCTCTAACAGCAGCGTCTTTTCTTTAGCAGATTTTCTAATCATTTTTGTGTTTAAACCATTTTTAAAACTAGCTTTGGTCAATCTATTGAACACTTCAGCATTTTCAACTGATAAAAATACATCAGAAACAAGTTCTAGAAGATGAAAAATTGAAAAATAGTAACATGAAAAAAGATGTATACCTAAACCATTAATATTTATCCTTGATCTGGCCACAAATATCGTTGAAAACAAACCAATCATATTGGGAAATTCAAACTGTTTTGTAGAAAAAAATCTTTTGGTTAAAAATTCAACTATTGTATTGAAAATTTGTCTTTTCACATGAATTTAACTGTTATAATTTAAAATTAAAATCTTCTATTTTAAAATGTGAACTATTACATTTTTCGGTTTAAATTATTTTGTTTTTGGTTGAAAATTCAACTATTTGGTTAAAAGTTCAACTACTTTGTTAAAAACTCATTTTTTTGTTAAAGATTCATCATACTAGAAAATAGATTATCCCTTTGGTTGAGAATGTACCTTTTCTGTTGAAAATTCGTCTTTTGGCTTGAAAATTTAACTATCTTACAAGGGGGGTTAGGTTGGTGTCCGGCACCGATTTTTTTGTTACTTTGCAGGTGAAAAGAGGATCCCAGACTATAAAAACAAAAATTTGGGCAAACGTTCACATTTAGGGGTTGAAATCACCCCTTCTATTTTTTGAGTCTTTTGGTGTTTTAAGAGGTAACATTGTTTTTTATTTATTGTTTTGACACAAAATTGTTCTAATTGATGCTGTATTCCAATATTAGCGTGAGTTGTAAAAAAAATTACACCATACAGTATCATAATTTAGAAAATCTACCCCTAGAATGCTTCGCCATATGACATATAGTTTAAATTTTTGGACTTTGTTGCTGCAAACATCTTGTTTTGTGGTGGTTTTTACATAAGAAGGGTTTATTAATATAAGAACAAGTGCCATCGTTAACAAAAAATCAGTTATATTATTATTGATTGTCCAAACCAAACATTTTAATCCATTACTTACGGCAATGTTATATTAATAAATATATTTCTTATTCATTGATAATTTGTGGGTGATTCAATGCAAAATTATATTAAGTAATCTTTTTTAAAAAGTGATATGTGTTGTATGTATATGTGTATGTGAGTGTCCACGTATAGATATTATGTTTATTTGCAGGTATTATGTTTCTGATTTTTCAATTAGCATAATAATATATTTATCATACCTTGTAGTTTTCCTATAAATAATCCCTGATGAGGGAGTCTAAATTGACTCCGAAACATGTTGGTTCCCTGGTAGTATAAAAAAGATGGATAAAGGAAAAACAGAGAGATTGGTTTTGGTTGACTTTTTTTCCTTTTCTCCCTCTCTTTCATTTGGTTATTTTTGTCTCTAATGAGCCAAAAAGTGAGGCAGTTTAGAAGTATTTTTTTTAATTCTGAATCTTTTTCATGCTCATTTTGCATAAAATTATTCATGATAAAATAGAATTCTGATCGATCTTAATTTAAAAATCATTGATAATATTGAAGGGGTGGATGACACCTCATTTATGGGTTATTTCGAATAAGAATGATGATTCTCAATGGAATTTAATATGAAAACAAGATGTTTGCAGCAACAAAGTCTAAAATCTTAAATTATATGTCATATGGCGAAGCATTCTAGGGATATATTTTCTAAATTATGATACTCTATGGGGTGAGTGTTTTTACAACTCACGCTAATATTGTAATACAGCATCAATTAGAAAAATTTTGTGTAAAAACAATAAATAAAAAGCATTGTTACCTCTTGAAACACCAAAAAACTCAAAAATATAGAAGGGGTGACTTTAACCCCTAAATGTGAACGTTTGCCACATTTTTTTTCTTCATAATCTGGGATCCTCTTTTCACCTCGCAAAGTAACAAAAAAATCGGCACCGGACACCAACCTAGCCCCCCTTGTTAGTAGTACATTCAACTATTTAGCTGAAAATTAAATTTTTTGTTAAAAATTCATAATGTGGGATTAAAAATGCAACTGTTTTGTCAAAAAATGGTATTTTTGGCCTGAAAATTCAACAATTTGGTTAAATTTTTTTTCTTTCTTCACTGAAAAATCTTTTTCGGTTGAAAATTCAACTATTTTGTTGCAAAATAGTCTTTTTAGTTTGAAAATTTATCTCTTTTGGTAGAGATTTCATCATCTTTAGTTTCAAATTTTATTACTTAATTAAAAATTCAATTATTTTGTTGAATATCCAATAATTTTGTAAAAAAAGTCACCCTTTTTGGTTGAGAATTCAACAGTTTTGTTGGAAATTCGTCTCCTTGTGCTTAAAATTAATTTATTTTTGTACAAAATTCCATTATTTGGTCGTCTTTTCTTTTAATTGAACAGTTTCTGATTTAAACTTAAAATATTTTTTGGTTTACATATATCAACTATTAAATTTTTCGTGGAGTATTAATTTTTTGGTTGAACATTCAACTACTTGGTTAAAAGTTTAACTGCTTTCATTAAAATTAATTTTGTTGTTGAAGATTCATTATTTTAGTAGAAAATTCATTTCTTTAGTTGAAAATTCAACTATTTTCTTAAAAATTCGTATTAGGACTTTGAATTTAATTTAAATGAATTTATTCCCATATTTTCGTGAAAAATCTCCTCTCAAAGCGTCTTGTTTTCTAGTGTCCTAAATTTCTGTTTATGATTCTTCAAAAATCAATGGAAACCTTTGGGAGAGTTCATATACTACGTTATATGTTTTTTTGTTTATATCGTTATATTATTGTTATTGTTAAGGAAATTATATTCCCATCTTTATAGAAACAAAAGAGAAGCACGTAACGTAATTTATGGACGATCCCTTTTTAAAAAGGCAAAGAGGGGAAAATTGGGTCAAAATTCTCGATTTTGGGTGTTTCAGGAAATTTTTAAAGTTTGAGAAGGAAAAAAGGTAGAAAGGAGAAAAACGGGATTAGATGAAAAAGAAAACGGACTGTGATGCCTGCAATTCTTCATTCTTATATGTTTTATGCTATCGTTTCCGAATAGTTTCTACACAATATAAATTATTCAGAAAAAAATATGTAGTTCTCGATCAATGTTATGCTAAGAATAACATCATAGCAATCCTTGCTACCCTGATCTTTGACGACCCTGAAGTTAGCTATGCATATACATTTGAAATTTGTACCTTGAATTAAAAATCAAGTAATAGTCCTAGCGAAAAACTAAAAACAGCCGTGGATTCGTCTCAGCCATATCTCTAGGCGTTTTTTTCATTTTTTCAAAAAAAGTCATTTTTTAAACAATTACCTTGTTAAATAACATTGTTCCTTTTTTGTAAACAAAAGTATTAGTTGTAAAGGAATTTCAAGAATATAGGAAGATTCCTCACTACCATATCTCCAGGTGTTTTTTTCATTTTTGCAATAAACAAATTATTTAAACAATTACATTGTTATTAACATTTTATCAGGTTTTTCAAGTTTAGTGACAAAAATATTAGCAAACCATATACTAACATAAGAGTAAATCATTACTCAAGCTGCCCAAACATTCACTTAATAATTAATAAAGTCTCTATTGTTCTTATCCCCTCCACCTTCGCTCCTGCACGTTACGAAATGCAGCATATGGATTTGAAAATTGAACCTTCATTATAAATAAAACTATAAGTCCTATCGGAAAAGTGAAGATATCCCTAAATTCATCAAGTCATTTGTTAAACAATTATATTGTTTAGGAATTTATTTAACAATGATGAAAAAAAATTTAATGTCACTAACTGAATCATAACGTAGCCTGGAGTATCATGATTGAAAAAAAAAATTCAACAATGGAAAAAAGTTAGTTTAAACATTATTTTTATCCCCTCCACCTTCGCTCCTGCGTTAGGCCATGCAGCATATGGATTTGAGAATTTAACCTCAATTATAAATAAAACTATGAGTCCTATCGGAAAAGTGAAGATATCCCTAAATTCACCTCGGCGATATCTACAGGTGTTTTTTTCATTTTTTGTTTAAAGTCATTTTTTAAACAATTATATTGTTTAGAATTTTTAGGAATTTATTTGACAATGATGAAAAAAATTTAAAGTCACTTACTGAATCATAACGTAGCCTGGAGAATCATAATTGAAAAAAAAATTCAACAATGGAAAAAAGTTAGTTTAAACATTATTTTTATCCCCTCCACCTTCGCTCCTGCACGTTACGCCATGCAGCATATGGATTTGAAAACTTAACCTCAATTATAAATAAAACTATGAGTATAAAACAAATATAATTTAGGGATATCTTCACTTTTCCGATAG